>JARWCS010197466.1:0-22299 GCA_034783895.1 Geukensia demissa | reverse complement strand
ACGGACGACGGACGACGGACGCAAAGTGATGACAAAAGCTCACATGGCCTTTTAGGCCAGGTGAGCTAAAAATGAGTTGTTGGATTGTACTGTAATATGGCTCATCATGATGTAAAACATTCAAATTTTACAATTTATGACAGGTTTTACTGATAATCATACACCCCCACCCCCACTTGCAAAGTGGGACGTATATTGGAATCTTGTTCTTCTGTTTTTCATTCCATGGTCCATCCGTCCAATTTTTGTCAAAAAAATCTCAGCTGCCACTACATGGATTGATTTGAAAGTTAGAATGTAGCTTTATATAGATAAGGCATATGTTGTAAGAGATTTTGGCGGCTGCTTGATGTCAACTATATCTTTCATGGGACTTGGCCATCTTTCTCTTTCCTTTTGTCACAAAAATCTTGGTTCCCAATTGCATGGATAGATTTGAAAATTGGTATGAATCTTTATATAAATAGGGCATATGTTGTGATTTTGGTTGGTGCCTGATATCATTTTTCTGTTTCATAAGACTTTGCCATTTTTCCCTATAGGAATGATATAGGACATATGTTGTAATCAAATTTGTTTGATATCAATTTCTAGTACTCAGATATAAAGCAAGTGGACTATACTTTGCAACTATATGTTTTTTGTTTGACGTCATACTGACATCACAAACTGGACCCATAAAATGTCAAATTTGTTAAAAAATTAATGGAAAAGTTCAAATTTTTCAACTTTTTTTAAATCTAAATATTTGTAACAATGTAGAGAACCACAATTTTTTATCAGCAGGTATATTATATAAAGAATGACATTGAATATTAACATCGTGTTGGTCTACTTTGTTGCACAAAATTTTTTCAGGAAAAACATAAAAATTAGCCAAATATTGGAAGTTTTGAAAGAATAACAGTTTTTGTCGTTTTAAAAATATGACATCTTCCTGCCACCAAAACACACAACCACTTTAAAATTCCAGAATGATCCCAGCCCCTCTTGATAATGATGTTTCATTGCACCTGGCATTCTGACCAATTATTTATTGAAATAATAAGCAAGCTGATTCATGAATAATAATGTAATCACAACTTACAACATCATGATGGAAACAACACACATGGTTTGCAGTCAGAACTTCTTTCAAGTGATTCCTCGGTGTAATGGGTAAATGACCAGCACACAAATTAACAACAACAGGTAAAAAGTCTCCAAATCTGGAAATATGTAAATATAAAATTATTGTATGAAACATTTCTTTTAAATAATTAGAACATTGAAATATTTACCAACAATATCCAATCTTTAGTATAAAATAGAAAGAACAGTCTAATTATCTGTTTAAACTATGTTTCATATCCCATATTTGAGCTCAATTACCTTAGTTTGTAAATGATAAATTATAATGTAATAGTCAATTACTGTAAATTCAGAAATTATTGCGATGTTTAACAGAAAATTACTTTAATTTAGAGTTTATTCAATATTCTAGAGTGTATAATTTTTCTCAAGTATAAAATTTGCTGCTGGATTTTGTCTGTGTTCTCAAGAAATGATTTTTATTTATACTTTGTGGTGTTGTCACTAAAAATTTTTCATATTTTACTCACAAAAAACTTCACCATTGCACAGTCTTGTGTGATCACTCAGAAATGACTTTTTCAATCTGAACAGTTTGTTAATGATGTTATGAGTGTGACCATAATGGAATGGCATCAGTGTGCTCATTCTGGAATGGCAACATCAGTGCAACCATTCTGGAATGACGACATCAGTGTGACCATTCTTGAATGGCTACATCGGTGTGACCATTCTGGAATGACAACATCAGTGTGCCAATTCTGGAATGGCTACATCAGTGTGACCATTCCAGAAAGACAGCATTGGTGTTACCATTCTGGAATGGCTACATCAGTGTGATCATTCTGGAATGGCTACATCAGTGTGATCATTCTGGAATGGCTACATCAGTGTAATCATTCTGGAATGACAACATCAGTGTAACCATTCTGGAATGGCTACATCAGTGTGACCAATCTAGAATGACAACATCAGTATGACCATTCTGAAATTGCTACATCAGTGTGACCATTCTGGAATGACTACATCAGCGTGACCATTCTGGAATGGCTACATCAGTGTGATCATTCTGGAATGACAACATCAGTGTAACCATTCTGGAATTACTTCAAATTGAACTTTGGAAATTTTGTTAACTACTAAATATGTTTTATACATGACATTAAAGAGTGTCTGTGGAATAATATGGTGTTATTCTTTTTGCTGCATTAGTGTCCAGAACATTATTTTCTTCACAGGAACAATGGAGTACCTATTCAGTCTTAAATTTTATAATACCATTAATTTGACATTTGAACCATTCCAAAACTCACCAAACTTTTATAAAAAAGAAAAAAATGGTGAATGACATATTTTTAATCAAATCTTTAAGTAGCAAAGATGAAGTGATTACGCTTTACTGTGAAAGAATCATTGTTCTTGTGGTTCCAATTTGGTGGATTTTGTGATTCACTAAGACCACAAAATTGAGTATTTACAAAATGCATATTTCCAAACTTATTTTATATGTTGACCATGAAACCATTGTACTAATGGTTAAAAATGTTTCTACAGTATTACCATGTCTATTCGTCTGCATCATAACAATGGGTTTCTCTGTTGTTTTATTCTATTGTGTTGTGTTGTTTTGTTGCTTAATAAAGACAGATTTCAGCTACACGCTGAATTTGCATGGGGATTAAGTGTCTTTTTTTCTATTTCAAACAGCAGTTTACTTGACAAGTGGGTTCAGCATTCAGCAATTATAAGTTAAGATTCATTTTGAATATGGTAAATAACATAATATCAATATCTATAGGGAAGAGCTTTAATTATTACAAGTTGCAAATTACATATTCTATCTTTTCAAAATAACATGTATAGTAAACAAATTAATACATGCAGCATGCAATTTAAGAGAATGCTAAATAAGTATAGTTTGTTCTTTTAAATGTTTCATTGAAAATGTTTTCCATTAAAATACTAAAAATCAAAAATTGGTTTCAGAAAACCACAAACTGACATATTAACAGGTACTAAAAAATACTGTCATAAGCATATATCATTATGAATTTTCTTAAGAGACTTAGCCATATTCTTGAGGAAATTTTCTTGAAAATTGAATTTTCAAAATGAAAGGATCATAGCATTTTTTAAACATCTTATATAGAAATATATGAGTTTCCTGGCTAGACTTTTACTAAATTGAAAAAGGATCATACTCTTTTTTGAAATCAAAATTGTTTTAGATATATTTCCCATTGTGGTTATTCCTTCAAACTTTCATATCAAACTGATTTAGAAAAATTCCAGGAGCTCTGATTATAGTGCAAAAATGGAGTACATTGGCAAAGAAAATTTGCCTTTTGCATGGCGGACTATGTATTTAAAAGTTACATGTGTTATTCAGAACTAAATATATGTGATATCCAAAAGTAAGTTTTTCTTTATTCGACTGACAAAATCAATACATTTATTGATAATATTGAATAAAATTATAAAAAAACAATCAAGTTCTCCTATATTAATAAAATATTAAATTTTAGGAAGAGAAGAGGTAGAGTACAGACTACAATACATTAGGCCACATAGAAATACTTTAGTCAAATGCAGGGTTTCTTTTTTTATACCAAAAAAAATGTATTATACCAATGTACTGCCATATTTTAAAGAAATTTTAATAAAATATGTGGAAATGTTGGTGCTAAATTATTTGCTTTTATTCTGTCATTTCTTAAATAAAATGGTAAATGATTCTGACAATTCCTTGATTAACTACCCTTATTACAGGTGTGACATCAACAGAGCCCTTGAAAAGTTTTTATTTTGATGTTTAAAGGCTCAGGTAATCATTAGGCCAGAGGCAAACAATGATATCACAGCCTTTTCTCAAGTATTGTAAAGCTTGACACTCAAATTAAAGTTTCAAAACATATTATCCCCGGCATAGTAACAAATAGGATTTTAATTGGCTGAAGGCATGTATATAAAAATTCCATACATCTGGACTTTGCTATCCCATATACCCAGACATCGCTAACCATTTTCCATTGTTATTGTCGCACCCTATGAGGTTATATTGACCAAATTTTGTTTATAGTAGTTCCTTTGTCACTAGATAAAAAATATATTAAATTTAACTACAGGTTGGTTTCTACCAAAGGTAGTACCATACACTTTGCAAAAGAATATCCATATGCTCGAAATTTCCTGTTTATTTTTTCTTAGAATGAGAAAAACGTTACTTTTACATTACTCCTTTGTTTCGGTTATTCACTAAATAGGTCAGTTTAGACTAAGACCAGGGGATAAATTGTTATCTTTGTTTCTATCTGAAGATAGGGAGATTTTAACGCCCTTCAGTACCCTATAAACCCTTGGGATTTGCCTCAGGGCGTACTTGGGTACTTCATTGTGTAAAAATCTACGGATAGAAATCTAGATAACTTGCAGTACAGCAACCAAATTTTGATCTCATTAAATCATAGTAAAACCATTAACAATAAAAACAGTTGCATCAGACTTTCAATTGTAACTATCAATTTTGTCTTTCACATGTTTTGGTAGGAGATTGGCATTTGTCAATTTCCACCCAGACAACCAAATGTCTTCTTTGTTGATGATTTCTTTCCATGGCATTCTTTTGCCTCTCTGGCCAGGGACAGGAATGGAACATCTACTCCATGTAGTACAACGTGCCCCTTTGTACCAAATAACTGTTACATGTACGTTGTCATTATCAATAGAACTGATTTCAGCAACCTGTGGCCATTCATCGCAATATCTTTCTATTTTGGTAAGTACCATTTGGCCAACTTCCAGCTCGGTCGTTTTCTGATTTTTCTGATTTTTCTTTAATTTTCCAAGAATGACCTACAAGAAAATAAATGCAGAAATATTTAATCTTTATATTCAAAAATTATTATAAACTCAATATGGCCTCACTTACCATCAGATCTGATATTATGTACAACCTATACATACATGTTTATGTCACTGGACAACTTGTATTTTATATGTATCTACATGATATAACATTAGTGCAAAAAAATGTGTAATTATTAATTATTGTATTTATTAATGACAGGTATCAATGTTTGGTTTATATTGATATATTGTTGTATATAAGCAAACTTAAGTTTGTGTTATTATACTTATGAAATCAAATCAAGCAAATTTATTATCATTCTCAGAATGATTCTGACACATGGCATGTTTTACTGGAATAGAGAGTGACTCTCAAATAATGTTATCATACAGTAACTATGCGGACTTTCTGTTTCTTTCTTTTTTTTTTTGAATGCCAGAAAGACTTGTGAAAATTATGTATAAACATGCACTTATCATAATGATGCCACAAAATATGCTTATAACATCACTACCAATTGTGCATGGGTAAGAAGATAACTGAAATATTCAATGGTAGAGTGAGAATTGGAAAGTGCCAAAAAAACAAAAACAAAAAACAAAAAAAAGTATTACACATCCATTGTAGTTTATTTGAAACAATAATCTCTATAAAAACCTCTTTCTTTGAAGCCTTGATAAAGCAGTATTAATACTTACTGGTGGCATTGTTTCTGTACGTACAATCTGTGGAACATTGGGTACGGGTTTCACACTTTTGTTCTTCCTAACTTCAGCCACCTTATCTGCCAAGTCCCAGAGATAAAATTCTTCACTATCAACAAAGTCAGTCTCTGTAAATGATAATAAGCCATTAGCTAGTGGTTTGAATGACAAATTGGTTATGTCACTTGTAAGCTTGTATGTAATTTTCACTGTGGTCAGTTTTTGAATCTTACATATAAGTCAACTTTTAACCTAGGGAAGACAGAAAGTGTAAATTGTGTCCTAGATGACGAAAAACATATTTTTCTATTGTATCTTTAACAAAAATATCAGAGATGATTTTTTTTAGAATATTACAGAAAAAAATGTGAGGACTTCAATAATCTCAGCTATATCGAAAAACTGAAAATAATTTTAAATCCCCAAAAACCAAGAGATATAGATAAAGTAGTTTCTTTCATTAAACAGTCTTATCATAGATTCAGTGATTTTTAAAATTTCATTTAATATTATTGTTTAAATTTTCTACTTACCTTCATTTTCCTTCTCAACAAAGAACTTTTGCCACCATTCTAGATTTTCAGTAGACAGAAATTTCTTTGAATTATTTATAGATTCTTTGAGTTTGTACATGTCATCATAAATTGGTTGTAAACAATTTGGTTTATCTCCTTCTTGTATATAATCCAGTAGATACATTTCATCACCAACACATTCCTGCCAAGTCTGTAAACAGAGAAATTATAAATAAGACAAATGCAAAACAATCACCTTATCCTATGGAACCCTAAAATATTAATCTTTTTGTAGTAGCTAAAAAGAAACACAATTACCATAGTTATATTTCAATACCCAATCCCAAATTTTCTTTTAATTGCTTAGAAATATTTAAAAGTACATGTGCACCTTCAATCATTTTTTCTTTTCAAGTCTACAATAGCAATACTGGTCATTCAATTTGAAATTTTTGTACAGCTGATACCCTTATGAATAATAAATTATTTAAATACATGTTTGTACAAATACAATATGTTACCTTTGAAGTAGTCCAATCTTTAAATGTCATTTTTGCTCTTCCATTGTCAAGTTTAAATTTAAAAACATGGTGTTTAGAGTGGTATGCCATGGGTGTAAGGTATGGGGATATCCATTCTGAAAAGTTGTAAACATATGAAGTTTTAATGCCAGTGGGATTTGGTGAGTAGCAGCTTTCAAAGCCTGTTATTAGCTGGTCCAGTGTGCTGCAAGAGTGGTGGTTTAACCAGATGGAAAATCTGAAATAGAACAAAAGCCCCATATAAAATAAGTCACAAGGAAATATAATTGATTATGTTAATATTTTACTGTTACTCTTCACTACAACAAGCATAATAGTGCTCCTATTTTAGTTTCACATAGTGCCAACTTCCATGTAGATTTTTTCCAAAAAAAACTATAAAGAATCATTATATTCCTGTCCATCTGGTGATAAGTAATAAAACTCCTGTTGTCAATCACATATTTTTGTTCCCTTTGATTGTCGGGACTTGCTAAAAGTTCACATTTGATAAAATTTGTGAAAACAATGATAGCCAACGATAAAATCAGAACAGATTACGGCTGACTTGAATTATTTTGATTCTAATAGGGTAACTGTGTTAAAAAAATATAATTTATTTAAAGACGTTGTATGACAATAGTCTTTCCTCAAAAACATTTTGTGTATTTTTTGGAAAAAAAATGTGAAGCCAATAGCCTGTGCAAGTCATAATAAATGCAGATTTCGCTATAAGTAAATCATTTTGAAGACACCATATCAAAATTTCTGGTTATTTATTGCATTAACCCTTTCCTTCCTTAGCCTAGCTAGGAGGGCTCATTTTTGACCTCAGTGAAATTTGCAAAAAAAAAAAGAAAATGGTCTCAGTTCTTTAAAAAAATGACATACGCTCTTCAAACTTGGAGGAGGGCTTCACTGGCCAAGAGTCTTCAGAAACGACAAAAGAGCTAGGATAGTGGTTTCAAAGGCAACAGCAAAGGGCATCAAAAGACCTAAAAATGCACTTTTTGACAATTTTTGACCCTCAGTTTGACAAAGAAAAGTTTATTTAAAAAGTGGCAAAGAAGGTGGCAGTCAGTATATATAACCTGCTTGTTATTAAAAACTTCAAGTCTGGAGCTAATCTATGAGCAACATGTGCTGCACATTTTTACATATTTTGTATATATTTTTTTGCTGAGTCCAAAAAAAGTCAAACTTACCTTGAAAACATTTGATCTATATCTTCATGAGTATGTCCTACCATTAAAAAACTCAACTTTATCTTACGGAATATTTTCAATTCTACCAGCATGGAAAGGAAGGCAAATACATATCTGAAATATTTATGAAAGCTCTAGAACTTTTTTTGTGCACATGAAATAGAACTCATTTACAATCTAGAAAAACTAGTTTTATCCAAACAGCATCACCCAACAGCATTTGTCCCTGTTCCTATTTGGACTTTGCAATTTCAAATAGTTTTTTTTTTAATTCAATTTTGACAAGATCTTTTTTTTACGCAGGTATAATTTCAGATTGCAGCAATTAATATCTTGTCCATAAAATGGAATCAGCACAAATAATGTTGTAACATTTCTCTACTTTCATTTAATATACCTCTATTGGTAGTCTGAGTTATTCTTAGATAACAGTGGGTGTGTGTGTGTGTTCATTTATGAAAAATTTACAATAATTGTGTAAGAAAAATGTTAAATATTTCACTGTAATAGCAAACCTGTTTTTGTTTTCTCTCCCGCAATTGTCCATTTGTAGGTATAAGGTTTCTGGTAATGAATCCTTCATACCATACAGCAATTGTAAAAGAATGGTCACAGTTAGGTTACTACCATGTGGATATTGAAAAACATCAAAGAATCCATATGTACCTATTCCATGTACAATGGCCCCTAGAAGATGGGTTCTTAATTTCCACATTCCGTCAGAATGTTTCGGTGTATTGACGAAATGTGGAAGAGTGGTTTTACTTTGATCCATGGCATCAATTATTATTGATAAGTACTTCTCAGGATTTCTCCGGGCTTTCATTGTATGCTTGTAGTATTTTTCCCTTTCCGCTCTGTAAAAACAAAAATTATACTTTTAATTTTTTTTATTATTGATTAAAAAAATAACTTGTAAGCTATGATATCGGTTCTAAAGGAAACCCCTTTATTTACAATTGATATGCATTAAATAAAATTTATTTTTCTTGCTCTTATATCATGTTCATGATAAGTCGCAAATTAAGGCAATGAAATCAGCATCACCACTGTTGCAAAAATACGAAATTTAAGAGGGTGAGGAACACCAACATTTTGATGATAGAAATTCAGAGTTATCTCCTCCTGACATTATTTAAATGTCTTGTTCTTATTTGTTTTTCGGTATAATAAAATCATACTTGAAAATAATTGATGGAAAATCACATACAATAAACCTTTCCAATAGAATTTTTAATTTCTTTTTCTATAAGAGGAATTAACATTAAAACACAGTAGGGGTTCATTGCAGCAATCTTAAGGTGTGCTTGATTGGTAAGCTATTCTATATTAATGTAGAATATTTTTATTTATTATGAAATACAAACATGTATATGTCTCAGAGAGGTAAATTTGTCACTGATTCAGTGATTGAAACTAAGTTAAAAAAAATTCTAGAGACATCTCATAATATGAACATAAAACAATTCAACAACTATGAGTCAAATGCACCATATGGTCCATAGGCAATCAAGCGCACCATACAAATACCCTGACTGCCTCTGAATGAGAATTGCTGTTTATAAAAATCAAAATTAAAAATTCTAAACCGCCTTGCTTTTAGATAAAGGAGAAAACATGTGACGAAAAATTTCAAATGGTCAAAATATGGTAAAGTATACAGGAAGTAAAAGTCTGATCGGTCCAAAAAGGGGAGACACAATACAACGCTTTGTAATCAAGCTTCAGAACAAATATTATGTCACTACTATTTATAAAAGCTGAGAAAAGTCGGCGGGGGCATAAAAAGGCACTTTATCGTCAAAAAGGAAGTAAAGGTCTGATAGGTCTAAAAAGGGGAGACAGGATACACTTACTTTTGTTGTTTAAGATGGGTATCTCTCTGTTCAAATAGCTTCTTCCTCACCTCCTTGTCTTGAGTGCTTTCAATTGCATTTTTCAATTCGACGCAGATATTACATTTGGAAAATCTGGATCTCTATAAGACAAAAATAATAACCATAATTGCCAATTTTTTGGTTGAAATTTTCCTAAATATTATTGTGATGCAAAATTCTACAAATACGATTGATCATAGATAGAATGAAAACTAATATTCAATTAATTTTTTTCAACTACCTGGAAAAATTGGGTTGGTGGATCTGTAAACTAACAAATTTTAAAAAAAGTATGGCCTAAACAATGATTTGGGGTGCGAAATTATATTTAAAAAAACTACATTTGTATCTTTATTTTCTTGTGATTTTGTTAAGTACTCTTATTGTATAGTTAAGGTGCTCTCTACTTGGATTGGGTACATTCTTGTTTGATTTTTATAGTTTGTCCTTGTTCTTTTGTTTACTTTATTTTCACCTTTCACCTTGATGCGGGGGAGGGTTTGGTACCAGCAAAACTATTTTAACCCCACCACATGCTTCATGTGCCTGTCCCAAGTAAGGAGTCAAGGTCATTGGTTGGTCTGTGTGCTTTCTTACTCTTTTTTTGTCATTATTATTGTTTCATTCAGGCAAGATTTAATTTGTTTTACGTATACACATTTTGTTGAGTGGGGCATTCTAGAGCTTGTCATAAGGAGAGGAATTCCATCCTCTAGTTTCATATTTGAGTTCTGTCAGGTGGATGGAGTGTGGTCTGTCAGTCCAATACATTTATGCCATATCTTCTCTTTTTACATACATCAGAAATGAATTTGGTTGGTTAATCCTTTGCACTGGAAATGTGTATATTTGGAAGATTCTGGAGTCCTAGGAAAAAACAGCTTATAGTAAGACAACCACTCAACCATGAAAATTGTCAGAATGCAATTCTAGATTATTGTTGATATAATGATGTATTACCCGTGATTGAACACCAACTTATGATTGAATTTACTAAACTGATAAACGAACAGGTATTCAATCTGTTGGAGATTTAATGTTATATATATATACACTTACCTTTGGAATCGCAATGTAATTTAGTTCAGTACGCCATATTTTTAAGAAATGGGATAGAGATATGACAGGATCATCTACTTCAATTATCATAGTGTTGTAAACTGATGTCTTTGTCAAACAGCATGGTAAGTGCACCTGGTGACTATCTGGCATGTAACCAGCATAACTGTTTGCAAAATCTTTAAGCCAGTTTATTGCTGTCAATGTCTTTCCTTCTGTTGTGCCAAATCTTTTTCCACTGGGAAGAGCAATCACTTTTCCTTCTGAAAAACAAATATCAAATCAATCCAACATACATAAGGGAACGACCATTTAACTTCAAGGGGGGGTTATGGTTTTTTTCTCGGACAGAAAATTTTTTTCGCGCACAGCACGAAAAATATTTTTTAGTTTTTCGCAGCGGTTATTCGCAAATTTTTTTTCAAAATTAACATTACGCTCAAGGGGGGAAAACTAGCTTCAGAATATTTTTTTTTGTTACCTGCTTGGTCAGAAAATTTTTTTTCATAAAGTTGGGCATCAGAATATTTTTTCCAAAAAACCATAATCCCCCCCTCAGAGTTAAATGGTCGTTCCCTAAGCAGAGAAATCTTTGACGAAAATTTAGAAATTCAATCCACAAATTTGTATATACATGTATTTGTGAACATATATTTGTTCCGCATGACAGAAGTTCCTCTGGAAACATTATTATAAACAATGTCATAAAACAATGCCATAATAAATGTTCCAACTGGAACAAATAATTTATAAGCTTTATTCCAGCAGGAAAAAATACTTATATCATAATATTTCTTCCAATGGAAAAAACATTCCATAATACTTTTTCCTTTGGAACAAATATTATGGAGGAACTTTTATTCAAATATATTTATAACATATTAAATCCAATTTATCTTAAATAATGACGGGACACCATCCAAATTTTTATCCTTCATCTGAAAAACTTTTTGTCTCCAATTTGTTTATGCAAAGATAGTGGACAGGTGTTTCTTACAGCAAGCATAATAATAAACAGTAAAGACTTAGTTTATTTACCTAAAACTTGTTTTCGTATGTTGAAGTAGGATGACTCTGGAATGCCTAAGGTCATTCGCCATGCTGTCAAGCATACATTTTTTGAGCCTATTACCCAGCAAATTTTTCCATCCTTGCTTGAACTGAAAACATAAATTATATTACAATCAAGGTTCTATACACAGTTGGTAAACTGTCAGAGGGGCTAATTCATAACAAAAGAACACTACAAATAAATTCTAGTACTTGCTTGACACAATCATGTGTTTGACACCAGAAAATGTTTGACACAGTGATAGTTATATAAAACGCTATAAAACGTAAATAAGATTTAAACAGTGTCATGCAAATTGAATCATACTTGAAATTTTATGTACCCCTGAAATGGGGGTAATGGTCCATTCTGCACCTTTTATCTCAAAAACATTGAGAGTTTATCATTACCTATAGACTTTATCAGTATCCAAATAAACACAATTGCAAAAGGGACTGTTACAGTTAAATCTTGTGACAAAGGGTATAATCACCCCTTTTTTTGTTTGCCATCTTGTTCATAAGAGGACCTCTCATAGACCATTCCATCAAAGTTTGGTTAAAATTAGCTGAGTCATTTCAGTGGAGAAATTTAAAATATGAAATGTTGACAGACGCCAAGTGATGAGAAAAGCTCACCAGGCCTTTTAGGCCAAGTGAGCTAAAACACATACTCAAATTTTGTTAAGATTCTAAGTTAGTTATATCTGACAATGAATCTCAAAAACATTTTGCTTTTGTCTATTAGTGACTTTGCAATACCTGGTAGTCAGTACAATCCAATCTATGATGCTTTGACTGCGCTCCTGTTTTGTTTTTTGTTGGTAGTACTCTCTTGCCATAACAAGGTCATCCTGTGGAATACTTGAAAGGCAGAATAGAGAACAGCAAAAGAACACTTTCAGTGTTTCAATTGGAAGCAGTTCAAATTTTCCTGGAACAAGTAAAACAGAAATAACTACATGTTTAAGATTTTTTCATATTCTACATTTGGACAAATTTGGCTGCTTTGAACTAAATGTTAATGACAGACTTTAAGGTGAAAGGTTCCCTTTTCAACCTTGAGGTGCAAAGCACTGAGAATTTTAAACTACTGCAGTTTACAATAAAATAAATAAACAACATTTTCAAGCAATAATGAACAACCAAAATATTTGTGTAAATTCATAATATTCCGTGCAATTTTGATGACATTGGAGTGTTTTTCTACCAAAATTTTAAGAAAAATCCCCAGACTTTATAGGAGTATTTGTGATAAAAAATTGCTAAAATAGCTTACACACCTTGTTATCTGAATGGCCCTAGCCTGTATTTCTATAAAACTCTATAAATTATCTGTATTTTAACAAAAACATGTTTACATGTGATAAAATTCGAACAGACCAATTGAGGTGTGTTTGAAGACATCTGAATACCCAAAATTTTATGCCTAATTTTACTAATTACTCTTTTAAAATAACACATTTCGGAAAAATATTGCTAGCACCATATGCATTGGTATTAAATGCATATTCACTAATATTTTCAAAGAAAAATATCCATTGGGAGAGGCTGGGGATCTTTCACATTTAACACACGCCTGTTATTCTCTTTTATTTTTGTACTAAATGCAGGCAGAACAAGCAAGACAACATATTCATATAAATCTTTTTTTTTTCATTGGTTTTTTAAAATTATTTTTTAGTTTTTTGTTTTGTTTTTTTTTTAACAAAAAAATGACAAATATTAAACTATAATAACCTTTTCTTGTTTTGGAGTTCTGCATTTCATCAATAGTTCGTTTCCTTTTAGCCACAGATTCATCTTGATTTTCCTCTTCATCGCTTGAGTGAAATTCATATGGATCTATAAGAAGAACAACAAAACTATACATGAAGAGCTTTCTGAGATTCTTCCTGAGCTCATTTGTTAGCAATTTCTGAGAAAAGTTTATTTTCAATTCGGCAAATTTTCAATTTTAGCCAATCAGAAACAAGAATTGTCCATAGTGAATAAGTTTGTAAATGGATAAGGAGTGAACTTTATAAATGACCTCTCATAGGTGCAAAGAAATTCCAAATATAAGTATTCTATAAAGGTAATAATACTGATTTCTTTATTTTGTTGGAAAGATATTGATTCATAATTCCAATATTGATGGTAACACTAATTTTGATTGGCCAACGGTTTTGGTTCATTTTTGGATGAACGATGTTAGTGTATGAATTTCTGTCGCGCTAAAATAGTCTGTTACTTTGATTGCAATATCAGGCTTCAAAGTTGAACTTTTATAAAGAAGTGTGGAATTATATGAAATGAATGTTGTTTTAAGGCGTTCATCTGTGTATGAAATTGCAAATCCACTCACAAACTGTACATGACTTAGTTTGTGAGTAAGTGTACCTTCTTCAACAAATATTTTATATTTAATGTTATTACATTTGTTACTTCATACTAAAGCCTAATTGTTGCAATAAAAATAAATCAGGATGTGGTATGAAATAAACAAATCTAATCCAAATTTTTCCTCAGAAATAATTTTGCAATAATCATGAATGGAGCCAATACTTTTTAAAGATTTATTTTTTTCCTCTATGTAATGTTTTGTTTTTGTAAGTACTTTTGAATTAATTTTATTACTAATTTCATTATTTTGCTATATAAAGGGAATTAACTCTGTAAATACAAATGAATCTCTGGAAAACCACCCAAATTTGCCAAGCGTCCAGTACAGTATATAGTATAAAATTTCCTGCATGAAAATTTTCTTATTTGTACAAAAGCATATAAACGTTTAGTATAATTCCAAACAAAAATTAACCAATTTAAAATGGTAGGGCGTATTGGTGGTGTGAATTAAAATACCCCAAGGCTTGAGTGCTTGAAAACCGGTTACATTATTATTGAAATTGAAAAAAAAAGAATCACTTTGAATTCTCAAGACCTGATTTTTTCAGCAAAATTGATTTTAGTTCTTTATCTCCAGGAACATATATTTCGATTCGTCGTTTTGATGTTTCTAGAATTCCGCGGTTAATTTCATCGTTACGTTTCCATGATTTCTACGTAGGAGTATTCTATCACTGGGGGATTCTATGACGTTATCTTGTATGGGCGCTTCAATGAAATCGCGACATTCAATGGCAAAAACCATTTCCCGCGGGATTCCTAACAAATCATAATTTCATATATGAAGCGTTATTAAAAAGGAAAATGTCTAATCCAGAAATTTCACAACAAAAACTTGAATTCCCAAAGTAGAGAAGTTTTTACCACGTCCGCGTTACTTGAAAATTAGAATTTCAGTACTCAAAACATGTATTCCCGATAGAAGTAGCTAAAGTATGTTTCATCCGCGAGGTTTCACCAATGTATAGTCTCTTAAATTTGTATTTCATTGTAATAGAAAACAAAAAATTATTTTGAAACAATTTCTTGTCCGGTTTCTATAAAAATCTGCACTGAAAATTGTTAATTTTGGTTTTAATCATTAATTTTTTTGTATTTTTTTACATCGCGTGTTCTTCAATGAAAACTACTCTTCAAAAAATTTAAATCAAAATAAACAAACTCTTTAGCTTTCTCTGTTTAGCAAATTTCATAAAAATTGATGCAAATATGGAAATTTTATAGAAACATTGAAAAGAAACCAGAAACAATAACTGAATAATGAGTATCACAATTTCTTATGTAACGTTACCACTGCCAATCTCGTCCGGGTTCTCATCCATGATTGCAATGTCTTTCAGTCGTTGGTCTGCTTGATTTGAAAATGTATATACCGCTAGAATTCGCGGAGTGTTTGATTTGACCAATTGGTCAACGTCTCGATTGTCAACGTCTCGCTATTGTTTACGTAAACGTGCGCATTCAACTTGAATATTTGAAAATGGCTGAGAAAGAAGCTGGATGGGACGTCCGGAGTGACAACAACAGTTTGTTTTTGTATGTGAACAAACAGAAAGCCGTAAATGAGAAAGGGAATGTTATAGAAATTGTAGAAGTTGGGAATGGTCGCTCTTCCAATGAAATTTGGGTGAGAATAGTTTTTTTTTCAAATTCATAAGATACATGTATTTCAGTAAGTTTCCGATTTAAAGGTTAACCTGTTTACTTCAGGAATTGTCATTGAAATTAACTTCATTTATTTCAAAACTTTTTATAAGATTAACATTGCCACATATGTTTATACTGTCCACATTTTTGTATGTGATATAACTTGCATACTGTGATACTTCGTTGATAGAGTATGAGGACAGGTTATTTTCTCCCAAATAACTTATGTTTTGTTTTACTATATCCTCTTTACGACGGACCGCAAAGTTTGTCATATTATGGTATGATGCTGTCGCCGGCTTGAATGTCTGTAGACAGGTTGTTTTCCGTAGAACCTTTGAATTGTAACTATGATAAGAAAGATACGATTTTCTTTCTCTAAAAATTTCACCATTGATGAGAATTTTGACTATTAAGAAATCTAAGGATTGCATATTTCACAATTACCATAATTCCTGTGAATTATGCGTCTTTGACAACCCATTCACCAATAATTTACCGTTCGACTGACTTCTTACGTTGCCAATCATCAATTTATCTATAATATATCGGCAATTCACGAATTGGGATGGGGTGTTAACGTATTTTATTTCCAATGAATTATAGTAGGCCTAATGGTGAGGTATTTTATAATTTTTTTCAAGTTTTTTTTTAAAATAAAGTAAGTCTAAAAACCTTTGACAATTTATGCAACACGCCTACAGATATGTGTAATTAAAACGGGAGACAATAATTAAGAAGTTGAGGTTCTGCACAATTTTATCTATTTTGAAACCCATAAATACAAGGGAAGTAACTCTGATGTATTTCTTTTCTTGGCAATTTTTTTTTCATATCATTAAAATTGTCTTTTTTGTATGAACATATTAATTTTTGTCAAACTTTGTACTACTTTTTCAGCTTTTTAAAGAACTCCAGGGTGTCCAGGATAATCAACGGCAAGTCTACCTGGAATTAGCACTGCAAGGCAGTCAGGCAGCTGCTACAGAAAAAGTCAAAAAAGACAAAAAAAGATCTAAACTAAGAAAGGCATTTATAGAAATTACAAAGTGTGAGAAATGGGAAATTGCCGAAAAAATATATAAAGAACATACTGACCGTATTGATGAGTTCCTAGGTAATTATATTAAATATTTGATGTATTTATGCCCCCGCCGATAGGCGTCGGGGGCATTAAGTTTTACCTTCGTCCGTCCGTACGTCCGTACATTTTCGTCAGCTAAAACTTAGCAACCACTTATGGGAATGATTTGAAATTTGGTAGGTAGCTTCAGCATCATGAGTTGTATCGTGTGTGCGACTTTCATGGATGTCGCATATCAACTTCCTGTTAAACAACTTAAACTTAGTTTTTGTATATATGAAAATTTTTCGTCAGCTAAAACTCAGAAACCGCTTATGGGAATGATTTGAAATTTTATATGTAGCTTCAGCATCATGAGTTGTATCGTATGTGCGACTTTCATGGATGTCGCATATCAACTTCCTGTTTACCGGACTTAAACTTAGTTTTTTGTATATATGAAAAATTTTCGTCAGCTAAAACTCAGAAACCACTTATGGGAATTATTTTAAATTTGGTATGTAGCTTCAGCATCATAAGTTGTATCGTGTGTGTGACTTTCATGGATGTCGCATATCAACTTCCTGTTTACCAGACTTAAACTTAGTTTTTGTATATATGAAAAATTTTCATCAGCTAAAACTCTGAAACCGCTTATGGGAATGATTTGAAATTTGGTATGTAGCTTCAGCACCATGAGTTGTATTGTGTATGCGACTTTCATGGATGTCACATACCAAGTTCCTGTTTTCCGAACATAACTTTTGGCGGGGGCATCTGTGTCCCATGGACACATTCTCTTCTAAGTTTTATTATAAATTAAAAGAAAAGATTCTACTTTTACCTCATAATATATGATATAACATTCTGAATATTTGAAATATTTACCTTGTATGCAGGTCTCAAACTAAGCAAGGGTGATCAAGCATAAAAAAGTCATTCAAGTTTGTTCAAGTCAAAACCTACAAAATTACTCTTACTTACTGGGTGCATTTTTGTTAGGAGTTTTCATCAGTGATTGATTGATTTCTCCTCCCATACAAAGTAACTCAACCTGTGAACAATACCTTTTGTATTAATTCATTTGGTCAGTTCATACTGCAGATAAGCAGTACTCGCTACTTAACACCTATTTACCCTCAGGTAAACTAAAGATCTTTTGATATGCGCTGTAACAACACACTACTGAATTTTTCAATCATTAAAGTTTTACAATAAATACATTTATCTAACATTTTAAGCGTATTTCAATAAAATGAACTGTATTTGTGTATAATACAAGCTTGCAAATAAAAGAATCCATATTTTTACTTGTAACTGATACTGTAACGAAACGAAATGTACTTTTGTCGGAACTACATTCATAACGTTATGAAACTTATAGCAATGTTACTTACATCTACTGTGACGCCCTTACAATGCAAATATAGTTCAAGTCGATCATTATTTCATTAAAAAACATGGTTTCATAATATATTTCAGTTTTTTTAAGGTAAGATTATCTAGCAGATCTATGTTAGATAAACTCATTATATGCAACATTGTGGTGGTACAACTGTTTGTATCATGTCTAGTCAGTTGTAAAAAGTCTCATTCCAACTCAATGCTCCGCATCTGATAGGAATAATACAATTGACTCAACAAGATACTGCCAGTTGTACCACCACACAATGCATATAATATATATTTGTACAAACTGATATAATATTAAAATTTTTGGCATGTTTAACAATACTTTATTTGTCATATTTTCTTCCTTTTCAGATCTGGAGGTGAAAAATAATTGTATCCCAAAAGTTTTTGTTGATTTCTGCTTAGAAGCTACAGAGGTGACATTGACACAAACTGAACAAATCTTAAGTCAAGTAGCATTTTCACCGAGTGTTGTCGTAAATGTTAATGTTAACAATTATAACTGCACAGATTGTCCTGTTGTTAAATCTATTATTGATAAACACATCAAGAAAATAGAACTAGCTCTTATAAAAAATAGGAAAACCGTCCTTAAACATATAGATGAGCAAGGGAAAGGTAGTTTGTCCAGTATTGTTGGAAGTAATATGCCTCAATCAGTTGTTAATCAAGTTAATAATCCATCTGATGCCAGTGGAATTTGTAATACCTCTGAATCAAGTGAAATTTGTAATGACTCTGTTTCAGTTGAAATTTGTAATACCTCTGAATTCAGTGAAATTTGTAATGACTCTGTTTCAGTTGAAATTTGTAATAATTCTGAATCCATTGAAATTTGTAATGACTCAATTTCCAGTGGAATTTGTAATGACTCAATTTGTAATGACTCAATTTCCAGTGAAATTTGTAATGACTCTATTTCCGTTGAAAACTTTATTTCTAGTGAAATGTGTAATAACTCTGATTCTGCTGAAATTTGTAATCAGCAAGCTGTTATTATGAGTACAAACAAGGAAAATGTAACAATGTCATTATCATTGAATGATTCTGATGCCAGTGAAATTGGCAATCTTGATTCTACAACTCAGTACACATGTACTCTTGATGACTCTTTCACACAATCCCCTGATATTTTTTGATTATAGGTTCATACATTTTCATGAGCACAATTCTGGTATTATTTTATGATCTGTATGATTTTTAACAAAATCTGGGAATTATGATCCATTCTACACTATATTACAGCAGATATTAGTATTTTCTCTGACAATTATTCATTGTGAATTTATGTGGATAACTAGAATCTTTTGACAGAAAAAAGCAGTATTAAAGTTATTTAAAAAGTATATCCATATTTATACTTTAAGATAGTTTATAGCATAAACAGTGTGGAATTACCATATTGGCTCAAACATTTTAAAATTATACATGTCTTAGAAAAATTTAAAAAGCTTCCTTTTGTTTTTAATAAAGGGGAACAATATTATTGATATCACATTGCTTTGTGACGGCATATTTGATTCACAAAAAGTAATTGAAAATTTCAAAAAGATGTTCCAGTTTACAAAATGAAGTTTATCAATTTGTAGAATGGATAATTCGGAATGAAAGGAAAGACTTCATCTTAAAGATTAAATTATTAAAAAAATTATTAGAAGAAGGGTGACCAATTATTTTTGCTATTAAAGTCATCCATTTTTTTGTACTTGGATAAACCAATACATTCTACAGTATTTTATCTATACAGTATATGTAAAAGGTGCACTGAGTGTTAGATATACAACAGTATAGTTATATTTACTTATTAAATCACAAGAATTAATTATATGTTTAAAATATAAAATGCTGACTTCTGTGAAGTGCATTTTTTAAATGTTGAACATGTTGTGTAACTCAGATTTGATTCATTACATAGATATGTAAGTTCAATTATCTCAATTATCTACATGCTGCAATTAAAAATATAATTTCAACTTGACATTATGTTATTCTATTTCATAAGCTAATGCTTTTACACAGAATAACGAAAAAAAGAACAACATCTAAAATGAAAACTTTGAGTACATGAGTATGTATGAACTGCCAAGATTTTATCCACTGATGAGCCTGCAACTAATATGGCTGCTATGTAATTGACATGTTTTACTAGTGGCATGACCTCCCTCTGCCTTTAAAGTGTCCACTATAAAGCTTTGCTGCACCTGATTGTTTTTACTTACTATTGCTGATATCCTTCAGATTTGATTATAGCTGCACAATGTCTCCAATCATGTCTTCAAAAGAGTTACTCACATTGAAAAGCCATACAGTTGATATTCTGAGAAAATGAAAATGTCTTTTGGTCATGTATATTGCATCACTTTTAAAGTCATAACATTTTTGAATACCAATTTCTTTTTTTTCAGATTTGATTTCATTGCTTCTTGTGCTTAACTTGTGACTTTATATTCATACAATGAAAAATATGAGAACCACAAAAACATTAGTCCCTGCACAGTTTTGGACTTAGTGAACATTACATTTAAAATTTTGTAAAAGTAGCACACATGCCCACATATTTTTCCCCTGCTCTTTAACTTTCTGTGATTGAGCACTACATATCTAGTACAATCTTTTAAAAGACTGGTTATTTTCAAATTGAGAGGCAAACATCCTCAAACAAAAGTAAACATTTTACCATTTCAAATCCACAAGACCTTATGATGCTGTCAATCCATTAGACAGTACTTTCTAGTATTTAACCATACATTCATTGTTTTCCAGAATAGTCACACTGATGTAGCAATGCTCACTGATCTAGCCATTTCAGAATGGTCACGCTGATGTCCAGAATGGTCACACCGATGCAGCCATTCCAGAATGATCACACTGACGTTATCATTCCAGAATGGCTTGTATCTTGACGCGGGTGGTATTTTTCAAGAAACAGAAACAAAACACATTCTTTCTTTCTGACCATTTACAACACGTGGCGAATCTGACGAACGAGAAATTAATTTGGAGTGGTCTAAGTGATTGATTGCTGTTTAACGTACAGTGGCAAAATTCTTTTAATACACTTCAGATTGTTTTTAAAGTATTTTAATGATATTTTTAAAGTCTTTGAATTATATTTTATTCAAATGATTCAATAGCTGCTACCCCAGTGAAGAAAGCTCTTCCTTCTGTAAGCACAGACATTCCGTCTTCTAGTGACCAAACCCCCAGAAGATCTCCAAGGAAACATAGCACTCAAATCCTCCTAGCAAAGCAGACACCACAAAGCATCCCCCACAACCAGGGACGCCCCTTTTAGAGGACGGAGATACCAAGTGCCTATTCTTTCCCCGGCACAACCTTGGAGAAAGGGATTTCGAGTATTTAAACATTCCGCTCGAATTTAGCCACGGGTTCTACCTGCAGGCGGAGCAACCGAACGACCTATTTCTTTATCCCGGTCGCACTCGGGGGGGTTGACACATGAAGGATTGCAAGGATTGCAATCTTTATTACATGGATATTTACAAATTTATTTTGATATAGTGATGTTTAACATTGAGGAAATGTAGAGGGACATACGAATGATTAAGGCAGCTGTATGTGAGGAAGATAAAACTTATTGGCCTTCTCCATTGACAAGTGTTGAAGAGGTCAATGAATTGGAAGATTCTTTAGATGATGTCAACAGAAAAAGATTGGTATGTTGCATGCTCTAGTTTACAAATCATATTATCAGCCATATTAAATGCCAGTCCAATAGGGATAAAATTTATAGATTTATCAATGTACATTTCTCATAGCTGTAATGTGCAAACAGTTCTCAGTAATAGCCATCAAATTTTTCACTAGTAACCCGCTTTTGATCTGAAACGGCCATATCTTACTGAACGGGTCTTGAAACTCTTAACTTAATATTTTAAGAAAAAATCAAGATTTCCAGACCTGTGTTCAGACAATTTC
>JARWCS010197358.1:0-13958 GCA_034783895.1 Geukensia demissa | reverse complement strand
GGTAAGTGTGATTTAATTATGTTTATGTATTAAGAAGTGTAAATCATCCGTTTTAGCCATAATGCACCTTCTACATTTGTAAAATTTAAAACTGCAAAAGCATTTTTTTCTTGTTCCCGCTACGGTTTAATCAGAACTTTAAGTTAAATATTAAAAGGTTTACATTTTCATCCGTTGACTATATACACATGTACTTGTATTGACGTTTATTAATTTTCATTTGATGACCACGTTTAAATTGCAGTGACGCACTCATTAAAGCGAAAGTAAGTTTAAAGGCAGACTCATTACCTGCCTAAGCTAATATTTAACCGGTAAATGTGAATTATTAACCTGAGAGGAGTACTAAATTCAGAGTAGGTTTTATTTCAACAAAAGATTCCATTGAAAAATAGAGTCGAGCACTAGAAACTGTGAAAATATAATAGAAGAGGTCGACATCGTTTTTTTTTTTACTGCTGCTGAACTATTTCCTGTTAACTTTCTTTCCTAAATATAGTATCGATAGTATCGAAGTGATATTTTGTACAGTGTAATAGCCAGGGGCGCATCGAGGGACAGAAGAAATTCATTATTATGTTAATTAATATTTTTGTAGTAATCTAAATATTTTAATAGCTGCAATTTAAAAACAATATTTGGTCAATATCTGAAAAATATCAACTTTTTTCTAAATGCATCCGAATTTTTTTCATTGATTGATGGTTACAACGTCCAGTGGCATATGCATATATAGGACGAGGACAATATCAACAATTTTTAAAATTTAAAAAATTGCGGAGGCGGGGTGGGACACAACGGGGGAAATGCTTTTGACTACCACTGAAACATGGGAGTGAAAGGATAGGGACGAAAAATTCAGTCTTTTGTATCGGCATTAGTCTTATTTGAAATCTACCGAAGGGATCTTTTACGTGCATAATGTGTGGCATTCTCCCTACATGTCACCAACGATGGTCCACTACTAGGCTTTCCGTATTATAACATGCAGGCTGCTTTCAATGGAGCGGGCTACCCCAATCCGTCAGCTAAGATATATTCATGTACATTTCAAATAGATTTCAAATTCAGGCCGTGTTGAGACTTTTATATAATTTTAAATTCGCTCTGACTTGGGAAACAGTCTCTCTGACGCTTACTCAATATATTTTCATTTTCATCTTCAATCAATCTGTCAAAATTACAGTTAGAACTGTATTATATGGTAAACGTTTTCAGTTACAAAGACAAAGTAAATAATACAAGGATATCTCCATTCTAATAATGAAATCCCACAAATCTTTCGCTCTAGTAAAACAATTTAATAACGAAACTACATAACAGGCCTTTATTAAAGTAGCGTCCTTATTTCTTACTAAACTTTATCAATTTTGAATAAAAAAGTATTTGAAAACTCTTTATTTTAGCACTTTTAAGCTCAGTCTAGCTTAGATATTTCAATTCCTTTAATACTACTTGAACATGTTGAACTGGTACTTTTGAAAGGATACCTAGGCATGCATCTAGAAAAGTGCAATCTTATATTAAATATCATTATGACCATGATTTTGCGTGAATCAACAGTAAAATAGGATTCACGATTTTTCGTGCTACAAAACTAACGAAGTGTTTGTTGGTAGTTAGTGTTTACATTTATTTTAAATGTAAATACTGGTATTACTTAACAAATAAGACAGAAATGGCAACAATTATATTTCCGAAAGTGTAATGAAAAATACCTTAGATTTAAATGATAATATTATATTTTGGCGAAATTTAGCCTTACGACATCGAATTGAGGAATCATTCTAATGTTATGTCTGTGTAAGGTTATGTCGTTCAGTAGAAGTTTAGCTGGTTTGATGTCAGCTTCCTCTTACTCTACGCAACGAGTAAAATTTATAATTCGTATGCCCAGTTTCTCTTCAATTTGACGATTTTTTAAATGTCAAATAACGAAAGCCACAGTTTATCTGGCTTACATCGTGAACTGTATATTTTATTTGTCAATAAAGTTACTAGAAGTTTATAAAGTTTCCCTACCTTGTTTTGGACCCTAGCGTTTCTGGTTAAGGTAAACCCAGATAAGCCAGTTAAACTTGGCTTTTGATTATTTGCTATAAACTATTGCAAGATGGTGATTGTGAATTCTGGCATATTTTGCAATGAAGATCTACCCTGAAGCTTCGTTTTACATTTTATCAAGACATATCTATCACGCAATTATATTTAACAATCAGGAGATAAACTTTTATCGGTTGCACAGCTTAAATCCATTGAAAACATCCGGAAATATCTTTGTTGACCTATACTGTGACATATGTATGTTTGTTTAAAATTTTTACTGTTAAATATATTTTTATCATTATGGAGAAGACATTTTAATAGGACAACTTAATATGCAAGTAGAATATTTTGATATTGATCTTTAAACACAGGATTATTTAACTAATGGAATGAGCCTCGGAAATATTCCTACAGAATTTCGAACACTTTGTTACCAGGTTTTAGTTTTGATGTCACCAAGAAAGAATCGATAGACATAAGATATGCACATATATTTAGTGCATAATGAATGAGATTCGGAAACACATTGCAAATACAATGAAAAATTTATTCATTTTAACAAAAATCTGTAAATTAGAATATTATCACCAGCCGTTTCCCCACCCCATACCCCCAAAATGCTTTGCAAAACGCTCGTAATTTTTTTTCAGATACAGTAGCAAAACTTTATTTACTTTTTATTATTTTTCTAAATATCGATTTTTTTTTAAAACCTGAACCATCATAATATGCATTATCATCGACGACCACCATCATCACATTGTTTGATAATCATCTCCATTATGTTATGTCCAGTGCATATAATGACCTGACCACTGTATATAATGTCATGACCACTGCATATAATGTTCTGATCACTGCATGGCCGTATGGTACTGCAAAAACTCATATCTACTTTGTACAGACGATCCCGATTCACCATGTTCCCGTTGGCCATAATTCATCTTATCTTCCAAATTAAAATATAAACTAGTTACATTTTTTTGTTGATTTTCTTCAAATACTTATGAATGTCAAATGGCTTCATACAAGGTCAGATACAACTTTTGTACAAATAGAACCGGACGGATGCAATATTTCCCATCATCCGTAAACTAAAGAATGAGAGATCGCCTATAAATGGACTTTTTTCACCATTGTCTTCAAAAAATTAGGTCGATTGTCGTGTTTTATGAATAGATTCACATTTTGTATTGGAGGCCCTTAACAACATCTGTTATCGTATGGACTCATACGGTTTATTACTTAAGGCCATAATGAGACCCATAGAAGTTTAAAGTCGATTGTCTTTTGATGGATGTTTGTCTCATGGTCAATCATGCCACATCTCCCATTTTTATACTTATCGGATTTCAATGTTAATCTCATATCTATGCCATGGCAGCCGAATGAATGCAAACTTAAATCGGAGAATAAAGAACAGACGGATGCAAATGAGCTTCTTAATTCAGGCGAGTTTTAGTTTGAATATAATAAATCATCTTATCTTAAGTTTTTATGTACAATCGTATATTCTAGCGAAGTTATACACACACTTTGATGTTACAATCCAAATTATTAGAATAACAAATATTGCTAGAATAAGGTTTTCAATTTCACCCTTGTGCCAGTTAAACACTTTAAAACAGATATTCCGAAACATCGAGTTCCCTGCTCAACCACGCAATAGCTTCCAGTACTGAGCGGAATAATCATAAAACAAAAACCATGCAACAGAATTAACTGAGCGGAATTCACAAAATAATATTTCGTATTGAGCTTCTTACACTACCACGCAACAGCTTCCAATACTGAACAGAATATTCACAAAACTAAAACCACGGACAGAAAAACTCTCCGGAACATAAATTGCCTCCGGTTAAGGCAAAACCACGTAACAGAATTAACTGTGCGAAATATGAATCTCCACCGGTTAAGGCAGGAAACTGGTCGGAACTTAAATCTCCTTCGGTTAAGGCATCACCACGTATGAGAATTAATCGAGCGGAATTCACAAAAATTACACTTAATTACACTAAATGCCGAGCTCCTCATATAACCACGCTACAGCTTCCAATACTGAGCGGAATTCACAAAAAAAAAAACACTAAACTCAGAATTCAAAGTTTCTAATACAAAGAAATAGTACACAAACCTTAATTAAATTGACATTCTGCATCTTTAATTTCTAATCGGCAAACGATTCACAAATGAACTTGAAGACCACCTTGCAAACATTTCTGAAAAGTACCAAATCTATCCACCCTGTCGTTTCTGACAGGATTATTGTTGAATTTGGACAAAACAAAACAAATAATGCTGACTGACAGCCATGGTGAATTCCCGATCGGCACCAAAAACACAAATCTGCTACGGAACTATTTTCCTAACAATTCTGCCTATTTGGTTGAAATCTGTACAGTGGTTTCAGAGAAGATAAAAATGTAAAATGTTAACAGAAGACGCCGACGGATGGTAAACGTTGAAAGAAACTCACATATCCTTTTTGTCGAATGAATTTAATAATGTATTGCATTTTCATTGTCTTCCCAGACAATATGTTTTTACAGATGTGCATGTGTAATGGTACTGTGGGGGAAGAGATCTTATCAAAATACAAAATTACCAATGTTAAATAAATATTGAAAATTTTGGTATGCTTTATGTACATTTCACCAGTAGCATTAGAATCAAAACATAGGAAGTCAAAGACTCAAAATAGCAAAAGAAGCACTCAAATCAAATGATATTGTCGATTTATGATCAATAAAAAGGTTTGTAAACGCAGTTTATGAATACAACGCTGTGTTACGGGTAATCCAAAAGTGTTGTGCAGCCTCGAAGTTGCAATGGATTCGTGTCTATTTTAAAATACATTGAGAAACAAAGAAGAAGGAAACTGCATTTAAACATGAACGACCTTATTTTTTCAACAATTGGCATAATGTATACTACACAGACAGCTGTCGACATCTGTTTCTCTGTTTGCATTTCACTTGTGAATAATTTCCCTGAGTATAATGTTGAAATTCCTAGACAAAATTATAGAAAACTTAATCACGAGAACAAAAATATGACGTAACATGGCACAGATTAACAATATTAAATAACATAAATCTATGCTAACTGTACAAAATCCTGGATAATGAATTCAGGTGGTCAAACAGGAAAAGCAGTTCCTGCCTATTCAAAGCGCCCACACCATGCTACCCATTTGTCAATCTAGGAGTGTAGGAAGGCTTGAATGATATTGTATCAGGTTCAGTATTATAACCTACTTATGGATATGGTAAAAAGCTTGTCTGGATGTTGAATTGTCACTCTAAAGGAAACGATCCGTTTTATCATCTTACACTGGTCATAAACAATGTAGTGTCGATCGTGTAAGTTCTGGATTGACGACACTAACTGGGGAGCAATTATACATACCTGACTAGTTTTTATACCAACTGAGCGTTGTCAAAAATTCAAACCAAATGTATATAGCAACTGCCCTCGATTAAAGTTTGAGCTGCATAATTTATAGGCTATACACTGAAACTGCCTACGTATTAATTATAAAGAATCAAATGTTGACTACTTATAAAATGAAGACATGACGTTTGTTACAGAACTTTGTATGTAACCTGCGTTGAATGAATAAATGAAATCAAAAGACAGACATAGTAAATACAACACTACACTAAAAACTAAAGCTGGGGTAACACGAACCCTACAAAAACCATCAATTCATGTGACATATTTTCCCATGATATAGTGCTCTCAATAAAACTGTTGGCTGCTTCAGCATGTTAAGATGATTAGATACTCTTTATCATTATACACAAATATTTTTTGCTGAAAATAGATTAAAGATGTTCACCTGTGCATCAGATAAACAGGTAGATTTTGGAATTCGTTATTTTGTATTTGTGTGGTGTTTTTTGTTTAAAATGCAAAAACAGGCAAGTGTGATACTTGTTAAAATTTACAGCTTTTCTTGTCTAAGTCTATATTTAAATTGGGTAACTTTTGCTAGTTCTTAAATTTAATGTTTGTACGTTTGTTTAACTTTGATTACATCACTGCATACTTTCATTAGTTTGTACATATGTATGCAAGTCAATATCCAGAGTAGCAATTAACTCTTCATACTGAATTGTTGCTGCATATGCATGAACGTTCAAATCCCTGTTGACATCTAACTCTTCATATGATCTGTTTGCTGTTCTTCTATTATCCAACGGCATTTGAACATTTGGCAGATTAATTTCGCCATATTCAACTTGAGATGCTAAATGACTTGTAGTAGTAACGTTGGCAAGTTGTTGACCTCTGTTGGTTTGTCCCTTTAGGTGGAAATACCTTACACAATTGATAATCATCAAAGCCTGAATGATGGCCAGTAAAATACTCAGATATAGCAATAAAGTTTCTGCAATAAACAAAAGAAGGTGATACACAACTGAAACAAAAGTATTTGTATTTAACAGCGACTTGTTCTTATTCAGATGAATGTCGTTCAATTAAATTGCATTGCAAAACATATAGTAACAAGTCTTGATAATAAACGTTACCAACACAAACATTCCCTTCTCGGGATTGGAATGCTTCTCCTGGAATGTACGAATCCCGCTGGGTAAGGTTCCGCTAGTAAAGTGGACAATATGCAAACTGTACTACTACCAAAAGCAATATCAGGAGATAACACTATCAACCGATTTTTTGTTGTTAAGCCGTACCATCCACAGTCTTTTCACGTTAGGCTATGGACTGAATCATCGTTTGCTATTTTATGACTCTAAAATTTTAACTACTATTGAAAATATCTGTTAGTCTTGTTAGGTCTCGGCAAACAATAGGCTCACTCTTACAAAGTTATTTCAAATGCAAAACATCTCTCTAAAATTTAAACGAAGGCTTTTTTTCTATCATTTACCTGCTGAAAACCTTAGCGGTGTAAAGTCAGGTTTTTTTTCTGAAAAAGGAAAAACAACATTTAATAAATACAAAAACTTAGATAGCATCGATTTATACCAGTAAAACCTTATAATATTCCGTTTTGATATCTTCCTGATTTTGTACATTGGTAAAGTATACATTAATATAATAATAATATATTCAGAATCTTTCTTATTTCTAATAGAAGATCGTTGCGTTTGCATAAGAATAACATCTGTTCATTGCAGAAAACAAAAAACATCTATCATTTACGTTAAATTTTTCCAATTACATAATCACACTAAAGATATCTCTATTGAAAATAGGACCTGGACACCTTGGACCTTTTACACTATTAAAGTTTTTCAGCAAATTACAATCCCAATAAAGATCTTGGTCAAATCTTCCAGCAAATTCTATCACATTTGAATCAAAAGTGGCTCGTATTTGCTAGCTCCTTCAACTCTGTCATAGTTTACAAAACGAATTATGTTCTATGTCATATGAGTCCGCCAATATTTTCTGTGATGCTTGTTTAAGTCAAACCTAAATATTGTCAACTATGGTTGGTATTTGTTTTGCTAAATTGACGAAAGGCCAGGTCTTATATTGTTATCACTTGGCGTCCGCGTCAGGAAACTTCTGCTCTGACATCGCTGGGCCAAACGGAAACAAATTGGACAGGAAACAACTATGCTGCATGAACATGTAATTCATGGGTATAAGAAGATTATTCATTAAGTGATGAACAAAAATGTGAGACAATATCTTCATTGAAACGCATAAATTTTTAATTCAGTTAGATTAAAGAAAATTTGGCTTTAGAAAAATATAGCTCTCCAATGGAATTTTAACAGAGACATGACTGTATTTTATCAGTAACAGAGTACAGTACATGTAAAAGAATTTTTAATGAACTTTAAATTTTTTTACCGTTACCGTAAAACATATCACGGATCTCGACCAAACGAAACGCAGCATATTTAAATAAGATAGAAACATACAAAATAAATACTACAAGGTTTCTGTAAATTAATCTGTATTGTTTCTTGGGAAATAACTAAATTGTATTTGATATCTTCTTTTCCTTACCTTCACACATATATTCCACCTGTAGTCTGTGTAACTTAAAACATCCAGGCCGTCTATTTATATGTTTTGACATATTTTTCGTGCAACTTTGGTTTTGTTCTTGGCAACTGAATGAAGATACATTTCTTATACCATTTTGTGTTTCTTCGTATATTTCTAAACAATCATTGAAATGGGAGTCAAATACAAATTTGATACTTTCAGGCATCAACTTGTACCCGACTTCACAACCAGTTGATATATGTAATGTTTCTGCAGTAGTTTGGCATGGGTCAAGGTGATGAATTGAGTCTAAAAGAAAAAAATGTGGACATCATAGTAGAAGTTGACAAACAAGTGTTCAAAAATAATATTTTGATAGTTAAAAAATTAATTAACCACAAAGCGTTAAATTGACATTTTTCTTTGATGAAGTAATAGTAATAAACCTAAAACGCAATTTTATTACAGTTAAAGCATAAGGAAATAATCTAAAAAGTGAATTAACAAGAAGACGTAAAATTGACATAATTCATTGATGAAGTAACAGTAATAAGCTTTAAAAGTAATTTTATTACAGTTAGGAATTCAAAGATAGAAATAGTTAAGTCGGAAGACAGACAAGACCATGGCAAACACAATGAAACGAAAGACAAATATAGAACACACAAAACTACACTGAAAACTAAAGCCGGTGTAACATGAACCTTACAAAAACCAGGTTGAATTCAGGGAGAGCATTAGGAAACAAACTGTAGTTATCAAAATTATTTAACTCATAGATGAGGTAATAAAAATGGATCAGTTACCAAAATTTATTATGCGAAATAAATGCTGAAGTAATGATCAATATATCTTACATCGACAGTTTACGTTTATGTTGATCTTTGTACATTTCTTCACATCATTCGATTGTATTAAATTTTCTTAAAGGAAGCAGAAGTTTGATCCTCAATGAACTAGTATTGTTGAAATTGCTAGTAGTAAGGAAAAATGCTAATTTGAGCTGCTTTGATAATTAAATTAACGCTCATTTCTCTCTTTCCAATCAAGATGATAATTCTTTCTTAACTGATTTAAATGGCGTAAATCATTTGTATTATTCGGAAATTATTGCGTGCATTTATTATTGCGATTTGTTAGTTTTAGACTAAAATGCGAGTTTTATTATTGCGACTTCTTAAAACTTGTAGTAGAATACCACTAAAGAAATCAGTAATGCGAGTTTTAATTATTGCGATTCTAACCCTGTCGCAATAATAAAAACATCGCAATAATTTCTGAATTTACAGTACCTTTTAATCCAGTACATTGTACGCGGATGACTCTTCGTTATTATTAGATGACAATGCTGAATTACTTAATAAATCTCTTTATAGTCTAAGTAAATTTGAAAAGTGTGCAGGCCTTAATGTAAATGTTGAGAAAACGGAGGCGATATGGGTTGGTGCAAAAGCCCACCCAACCAGTAAACCAATCTTAATTAGAATCAAACTGGTAATTTAAATCATTGGGCATTAGTTTCAATCTTTTTGCAGAGGATAAAACACTTGTTAACTTCAAGGAAAAAATTAAGAAAGTAAAGGGAATATTAAATTCAGGGATATATAGAGATTTGTCATATTTAGGAAAAAATCACTGTGATTTAAACTTTAGCTTTACCTGTTCTCATTCAGTCAATTACAGTCTTGCCAAATCATCCCAATTATATTCTTCAAGAATTTGAAAATACATTCATCTCTTTTTTATGGAGTGAAAAACCAGATAAAATAAAAAGACATGTAGTTATTAATGATTATGAAAATGGAGGTCTGAAAATGCCGCACATTGAATCTTTTTGCATGGCCCTCAAAATGACATGGACAGACAAAATCATGGACCCAATGAACTTGTCCCCTTGGAAAACATTAATACATGTAGTTGATGATTATGATAAATTTGGGGGAAATAAATTTTGAATGTCTAATGATAAATTATTATCCAAAATTTCTTCATTTTTTATACTTTTTGGAGAGATATTCTAAATAATTGGGGTAAGTTAAGACATGGGGCAGTGGAAACTAAGTGGGATGTTCTGTACCAGTCCATATGGCTTAATAAAAGGCTTAAGATAGACAATACAATTGTCTGTTTTAAAAAAATGCCGCGAGGCTAGAATACTCTTCATTAAGATCTACTCGATGAGAACAATGAATTTCTGTCTTTTGAATCCTTAAAAGCTATTCATAACGTCAAAGCCAATTTTTTAACCTTCAGAAGTATTAACCATATGATGCCATAAGAATGGAAAGACCAAATTCCAAAACCTGAAAAAATTAATGTTATTACATGTAAAATTTTGAAAAGGTAAAAAAAGAACACAAAATGCTGTCAATACTGTTATTTGAAATATGTATCATTTTCTGTGGAACACCAGAAACAAAATGGGATGAAACCTTTGGAAGTGAATTGAAAACTGGAAAACTATTTACAAGTTACCTTTTGTATGCACATTTAATCATAAATTCACTATAAGATTCTACACAGAATCCTATGCCAAATTCATTCTTATACAAATGTAAATTGAAAGAAACAAATTTAAGTACTTTTTGTAATGAAACAAAAGAGAGTATTCTACATTTCATTTGGGAATGCAACTATAGCAAACATTTGTTGTTAGAATTTGCAGAAACTTTAAAAAACAAAAGTGACATTGAATTTTCAATATCTGCGCAAAATATCATCATGGGTACTGATACGGTTGATCTTCCGTTAAACTATTTCATTGTTCTCATCAATTACTTTATCTATGCTTGTAGACTATCTGGGTCAAAACCAAATTATATAGGCCTAACTAATAAGCTCTAACAAACATATAATGTCGGAAAACTTTCTGCGACTTTTAGCAAATCTCTTGCAGTTGGAGAAAAAATAGTGACAAATTGGGCTGTTATAAAGGATATTTTTTAAAGGAAGTAATCTTATAAATGAATAGGAAAAAAAGGAAGTAACTCATTTATATTGTATTGCTACTATGGATGTACTTCACAAATGGACAGTTGGCAATAGTACATCCTTGACTATTACTGTCAACAAATTAATTTATGCAAAATGAAATATATGTTATATAATCCACACCTCCAAATGGCTTCACTCTCTATTTTTTAATTTAAACCTAACTCTTAATTTAATGTAATTAAAATTAAAAGGGGTGGAGATATTGTTACTCCTAGTATGGTGGTTTAATCTTGCACTCTTTCAGAAATCTAGACAAAATGCATTAATCTGAGAGTGATGTTTCTTCTTCCCTTTTGTTTTTTTTTTTTTTTCCAGAAGGGTCTTATCACAAGACTTTATACTGAATAATGACTGCCAACTGTAGGTATTGTAAGATACGTATTTTTTCCTTTGGCATATACTTAATGCTTATTTATTTTTCATATTTGTTAATAATTTGAAGACTTGTACCACTATCACTTGTTCATATTATTTATTGTGAATATTTATGTGCAGTGAAATAGGAAAAATAAAAAATCACAAAAAAAAGAATTAGACTTTGAATTAGGAAACTGTACACAGTAGAAATTTTCAAACAAGACCCTAAGTTTACCTATCATAGATAGAGACAAAATTATTATGAAATAAAAGGCTGTTCTGATAGTAAGCATGGCATTATTGTAAAGGTAAACGATACAAGCTCTCAATTATAACAAGAAACGATGTATTTTGATGTTTTATGAATTCCTATTTAAATGTTAACTGCACATTTGAATATAGACCTAAATCTTAAAGATGGTACTAAATTGTTTGTGTTGGTTTTTATAACCAAGTCATAAATAAAAAATGTCAGTATGCTCCCATGTTACACAATACATAAGACCTTTGCATAGTTGAACTGCACAAGATTATTTCGTTCTTATTTATATTTTAACTAATTTGCAACGAAGGTCCATTTCATTGCCCCATAGCTTTCTTTCATATAAAACAATCAGGAGTCACTTCTTACGAAATTAGACGTCGCATTGTAAAAAATTAGGAGTAGCAATGAAGAAATCAGACCAAAAATCACTAGTAGCTTCTGAACAATTAAGTCATACTTTGTGGGTAAATTTCCAAACCTTTCAGTAAAATCTACAAACTCATTCAAGTGTTTCATCTCAAAATAACAGAATCTATCAATGTTTATAATTTTTTACCCAATGATGTTTTCTTTCTTTTCATTCTTGAACCATGCGATGACATTGTGCCTATTATTTTAAGAATTTGCATTACAGGCAATTAATTACGACGGACATAGGACAAATGTAGGAATGTCCTGGGTGTATGTAAATGGTTGGATTAAAATTAATTTAATTTTACTGTAATATCAGGAATATGAAAAAAACTGTCTGTTTGTTTGCAAAAATCGTCAGAAAACAGAAATCACATAGTGGGTTACAAAAGTCAACCGTTTTTACGATACGCTCTTTGTATATAGTTAATTAGACGAATTATGCGGACAAAAGATTTGAAATTTTATTTGGTAACTTAAAATATTAGAATAAATAAAATCATTAACTGACAATGAGTTCTAAATTTCGATGCCAAAATTGTGTTACATCGACCCATAGAAAATGTATGAAATCACCCTCATTTCAGATTTGAATTATCATAATTTGGATGTATTTTAAATCACCTGACGAAAAATAGAATATCATATTCTGCTTTTTATGGAAACTTGTAAATTTTAAGATGGTCTTAAAATTCATCTTAATAAATTTATCCGTAACAGATAACGTCATAGCATTATTATTGAACTTTAAATATGATTTTTTCTTGGTACTTATATTGATAGCAATATCAACTAACGCAAGGTGCGCCAGGAAGACTTGGTTTACTTAACGGTTGCTTTGGGGTTTTTGACTAGCAGACAGCAACTGCGAGACACTTTTGTTGTACCATGTATTAATTTTAATTGTATTTATCGTTGGGTTTCAGTGTTAATCTCAAGTGTTAAATCCATTTCAACTGATATTAATCGCGTGGGGTTTTTTTTTTGCTGTTCTGTCACACCACTTTCCCAAGTTAAGGGTGGGTTGAGCGCTCACAAACTGGTTTAACTCCTTCATATACCTAATATACCTGTCCCAAGCCAGAAACCTGTAGTCCAGTGGTTGTTATTATTTAAATAGTCATTTAATCCTTTTCATTTGTTAAAAGATTAGGTTGAATGTCATGTTTTAGGAATAGTTTCACATTTTGTGTTGTGGGGCCTTTTACAGCTGGCATGGACTCCAGTTATTATATTGAAGACTGTAATGGGGTCTGAAGAAGTTTTATTTCGTCTGTTAATTGGTGGATGGATGTCTCATGGGCAACCATGACACATCTATGGTTCTGTCTTCATTTGGTATTTATACCAAAGAAGATGAGTCGGATCTGGCTTCTTTACTTTCTAAAGAAGAGATCCTCGTTACCACAGGTCGGTTCTGTCTTCATTTGGTATTGACACCAAATAATATAAGTCGGATCTGGCTTCTTTACTTTCTAAAGAAGAGATCCTCGTTAACCACAGGTCGGTTCTGTCTTCATTTGGTATTGACACCAAAGAAGATCAGTCGGGTCTGGCTTCTTTATTCTGGATACCTAAATTACACAAGTGTCCAAATAAAGAAAGATAGCGGGTTCCTCCAGGTGCTCCACCACGCCTCTTTCTAAATTACTTACAACTATACTGTCGACAGTAAAGGAAGGCCTTCAAAAGTACTGTGATAAAGCGTACTAATCAAATGTGGATATTAAAAACTCGAAAGATCTGCTTTAATACCTCAAATCCGATTCACAATTTTGTACAAGTATTCAAACGTTTCACATTCACAACTTAAAGACCGTCTTAAAAATTGATATATCAGTGTTTTGTTAAACAAAATGGAAATCCAAGATATAAATATTTGGTTTTAGGTAAAAAGATGTCTTACTTTGTT
>JARWCS010197249.1:0-13958 GCA_034783895.1 Geukensia demissa | reverse complement strand
AGTCTGACAAGGACTCAACTTCAGGTTCTTGTTCCTTTTCTCTCTTTATCCATGATCTGGCATAGTCTTCAATAGCATCCATAATGGTTTTGAAATTAAGATTCCAATTGAGGCGCTGCGGTTCTCTGAATTTAGGACCATGAGAAATGACATTACGTAGGAATTCATTCTCAATGATATTAAGGTGAAATTATGTGTTACTATGGCATGACTCCTGACTATCACTAAAAGGACGGTTTCTTATTTCTTTATTAGTCTAAATTAGAAAAAGCTAATTAAAATATTCGAAATTCAGAACAAATTTAAAAATAATGTACTACGCCCAACGATAACCCCCGGTTGGTGTCGCCATTGCACTATCAGGTCGTATTGCTTTCTTACGTCAGATTTTCTAAGAAAATTTATCAGATGGCGCATGTTTCAGAATTGTTCCTAGTGCGTGGATTTTCCCAAACAAGTAACATCACAAAATAAAACCCTTATCGTGCAGCGCTTACATTTGTAGGTGTTATCCGTTTAGGGCAGCTATAGATTATTCTAATTTCACCATAGACAGGGGTTCTTTACAATTCAAATTTATCCCGAGCAATTGCTCGAAAATGTAAAATCAGAACAAATTTTGGCTGTCGTGAATTATTACGATTTTAATATAGTGAAAAGTTATGTAAAAAAAAAAAAAACGGTTTTGCTATAAGCATTTAAAGACTATATATTAAAACTCATTACACAGGTAGCAAACACTAACTTAAGAGGACATGAATATATTAGCATAATAATGTTCCCAGCAAACAAAGGAATTATACATAACATTACGGTCGTGATGATCAAGTGAATGAGTTGCAGTGCATGATGGACTACTACAATGTAGTATGCGACTCCGAACACGTTTTTTTGAGCGAAAATATACAAAAAGTTTGTATCATCAGTGCAAATTAAGCAAACAAGAATAAATAAAAATGGGTAAAATGAAAAAGTGACAGAAAATTTCAGCAAAATATCTGGCTGGCAAACACCAGGAAAAATAAAATTATGACATTAAAATACACGTTTACTGTTCTAAATCTACTGTTTTGGGAGTTGAATCGTTTATGTCTTGTCTAACGTTGTTCAAAAACTCAAGTAACACACTCTGTTTAGCGTATTTAATTTTAAGGTCAGAGTTTTGCTGTGGCTCATTTGGCATATGTTTAATATTTTCATCGATCATTGCAAGAAGTTTGGATTTTGTTTTGTTTTCGTATTTTGATTGTTTCTGTTTCTCGTTTACTGTCAAGGGAATTTTTGTAATTTTCAAAGGGCTAGGGTACTTTCCATGTTTTACAAATTTTTGTAATACATATGCCATATTATATTTTGAAAAGTTAAGGAAGTTTAGACTGTTTTGTGAAAAAGCAACTGAATCTCTGAACGCTACAACGTTTCTGTGTGGTACAGGGAACAAAAACTGTTTTTTTTTTCTTGGTTCAACTCGAAACAAATCTCTTTCGCACACGTTATTGTCAATTTGACGAGGCCGCTTTTGAGGCTGGGAAAGTCCAAAAAACAGTACTTATGTTCTCATTTAATTTTTGAAGTGAATCATAATTTCTTATAACCGTTTCCCATTTTTCGCTGTTTGCGACCCCACAAATATTCTTCTTTATATTCCTGTTATATTCATCAAGAATAAAATCCAACCCTTGATGTGCATCCTTTCTACCACTACAAGAAAATGATTCATTTTGCTCAATGCACGATTTTATCTCGGGTTGCATCAGATGTCTAAAACACTGCTCTAATGTGTCTATGATGAGATAACTCCATCCACAAAGCTTCTCTAACCTTTAACAAATTGTCAAACGAAGTATGATGATCGGAACACTGTTTTGCAAATGCAAGCGATTTTGGGGAATTGTAGACCTGTGTGATGAAAAATTGATGCAATGCAAACTCATAGAACATTTCTGTGAATGACTTCACCATATTCATTTCCTCGGGTTCAAGGCCTGTGAGTGGTAAAACCAAAGAATATTTTTCGGTTCCTCTAATATGACTTGCCATAGCAAGGTCATAGGAGAGCCATCGCAAACAATATAAACAAAGTAACGTGACCCCTTTCCTTCAGAAACAATATCTGCATCAGCTGCAATTCTGTCCAATACTACTTTAATTGATATTTTAGATGCAGGGTTTACGAAAACCGGGTCTAAAAGTTTAATTTTTGGTTTCCTCATTTGAATATCTGTCCCTTTATCGGTATACAGTAAGTGACAGGATTGATTTTCTGTTGGACCTTTTTCAGATTGATAAGACAAAAAACCATTGACCTTCTTTACCCGTTTCTTCAGTGTAATTGAAATGTTATTGTAGATTTCTGTGTTTTCTGTTGTGTAATTTTTGTGGACACTGCCACTGGTTCTTCATTGCCATGCCGAAGATTTACTTTGCAGTTATCACACTTTACTTTTCGTTTTGGATTCTGTTTTTGCACTGTTGGCATTGAACAAAATTAGCTTTTGCGTAATCTTCCGCTAATATACTTTTTATTGTGTCATCTGTACCAGTCCAGCTCTTCCTTTTTTCAAATTATCAAATATTTCGTTCTGACAGAGCAAATATAAATTAAATGTTATTAAAATATCAAATTTTCGCCAGTGTTTTTGGTGAAGATTTTCTAAAAACTGATTTTGATACCCAACCAGTTCTAGTGTTATAATTTTAGTCAAGCTTCAAGCGTTTTTTGTTTGAGTTTCTAGATATGCAAACTTTCTGAAGTCGTTGGTTGTTGTCGAAAGCATAAACAAGGTCAGAAATAGCAGTTATTGGATGAAATGCATTTGTTTGAAAAGAATTAAACCAATGTTGCAAAAATGTGTAGCCACCTGATGGCAGTGTATGTGAAAACAGCTCTACAGCAGATATACTGCCGGTCATATTGTACAGCAATATCAAAGGATCAAGGGAGGAAGGCGAAATGTATCGGAGGTTTTTGGCCGAAACCAAAAGTTCAGTGGCAAAACATTTCCTAAGTTGGCGTTTTTCAGCATTTTCTGGCCTTTTGTTTTTTTGTATTGCAAAAAGTAACACAATCAATTATCTTTTTTAACACAGGACTCTGTTTTTCATAATAATTTGCAATAGAAAGATTAGTTAAGTCTTGCACAGTATATTGAAAATGACCATCTTCTGCTACTTCTTCTGTGTCAACACTGTACATATTGTGCATTTTGATACTTAACTCCTGAATAATACAATCTTTTGCTGCTACATGTAAATTTTCATTAATGTGATTTGAAAGAAACAAAATAATTCCTGAAGAAGCATCGATTGCTGTGCCAATTTCAGTTCTTTGTGTGGAAGTTTCGTTCGACAGGTAAGGTTTGACAGGCATTTTCAACAATTAAAACTTCATCAGGTGATTGGGTACTGGCATCCAAAAAGGTCTTTTGTGTACCAAAATTTATAACGTCTTGAACCGTAAATATAACGGGAGATCCACTCTCATCGCTGCCTAACCGTTTGCGCTGTAAAAGAATTTTAGAAATTGTATTTAACCTGTCATAGCTGAGGTGATTTTAACAATAGACACTGGAGGTATCGTTGCCCTGCGACAGCAAGATTTTTTCCAGTTTTTAGTAACAATTTTTCCGGAGGACGTATGATTTTTTCGGGGTGTGTTTGTTGACAGTTCATTATTTCACTTTGTACGATTTCTGCAAGCATTTTGATAGTTTATTTGTACAGGCGAAAAACGAAGTTGAATCGTACCACATATCAAGACAAAAGAAGCTAGTTTCAAAAAAAACCTGGACATTACGGAAAAAAGCTAGGAATCTCCGAAAAAAAAAATCCAGGACCTCAGTATTGCAGTTTTAGAAGAAATTCACCCTTTAATGTTTTTATTGGAACTATTGTTTAACGATTTATTTCTATATTTTGGGGTTCGGCAAATAAAAAGTGTAACATTTCGTAAAGACCCAAAACTGCAAAATGATTTAATTTGTTTTTTGGATTATATCCTGGTATTTTTTTAATTACATCGCCGATTATCGTTTTTTAAAGGCGATTGTGTTTTATTTTCATTTCTAATTTTGAAGTAGTCTTATTTTTTTATCTACGTGTAGTTTTTCTACTATAAAATGTTCGGCTGTATGTTTACATTTTTAGATACAAAAAGTCAGGACACTGAGAAAAATACGAAATTAGAACCGGAAAGAATCTGCTAACAGCGGGACGATATCCACCGTGATAGATGACCATTTTATATACAACGCAGGACTTTCTAAAGGGGAAAAAAGCAATGCAATCTTATTTTCTGATGTGTCCAACAAGAATTTTAACAAGGGCAAAGACGGCTCTGGATCTGCGTCGCTGACTATTTAAATAAATATCTAGGAGACCAGGACTTCCAGCATGGAAGTATTGCAATGATTTTGGTGAATATGTTTGTGGTTGTAATTTGAAGTAGAAAAGTATTGAAAATAAGCAAATCACGACCACATATCAGAAATAATTCCATTTCGCGCAAACAAAGTCCCATAACTCTGTAACGACAAATCCGAAATTGAAAAACGAAAGGGAATCAGGCATCTTCATTCGCAACAATATACTATAATTTGAGAAAAATCGGATTACATGTTTTTGAGTTAGTGTACAATATATAAGAAAAAAGTCCATTTCGAGCAAACAATGTCCCGTAACTCTGTAACGACAGATGAGAAATTAAAATAAAACGAAAGGGAACCGGGCATCATCAGTCCTAACAACATACCAAATTTTGAGAAAAATTGAATAAAGTATTTTTGAGTTAGTGTACGACGTTTATAACGGACGGACGGAGTCAAACGGCTACTAGACCTGATTCCGCCTTCGGTAACACAAGTAAAAATTATCTTTACATAAAGAAGGGACGCGTTTAAGTAGGGGCTGCGTGCTGCAAAACATTTTTGAGCTGTTTCCATTGTGAAAACGGTCAGACTTCTAAGTTCCCATCTTTTCCCTGTGTGAATGTGTGCGTTTGTAATTATAAGAGTATAGTGATAAAAGTAATCTAATGGATTCTCTCTGCTTTCTTTACTTATTCTGAATGAATTTGCATAGTGGTAAGGTATATGTGGTCTGCTACAACTTTTATGCTTTTCGGTGTAATTTTTTAAAACCAAATCGAAAGTTAAGTATCTAAGAATTATTTAAAACGCATAATTATTTACTTTTTTGTTTTTATGGATTCTGAGCTGCTTACCGCCTAGTGAGAAAAACTTATTGTATAACTTTCGTTTTCATGACGATCTATAATGATCGTTATGTTTGTCCGTCAGTCTGTCAGTTTTTTATTGTGCTTTCGTGTTTGGTTGTGGCTGCATCAAATATGTTTGATGTCTAATTTTAAGGAAGTGCTATTTCCACTAAGGGTTGGTGGGTGGATAAAGAGAAGCAATTAGAGGGTAGTTTGATTTCAAACCCTTCTTTGTATGCCACAGAGCCCTGGAGTTGGTTAATTATAAAAGAGAAGTTGTGGTGTTGTATTGAGTGATATATAATTTGTATAGATTATTTACATACCTTTATGCTAATACCAGATACAGAACTAACACACCCAGAACAAAACTTCGACCGTTTGTCAGCGTATCCCGGTTTACGAAAAGCGACGAGAGCTTTTGTTGGTATAGGCTTATGATCAAGCACTGGGTCGCTATCGGCATGCTTTGAGTAAAATTTATACGAGCATTGTTTTCCAAACTGCATAACAATTTTTAAACAATGTAAAAGAAGTAACAACCCGAGCTCCGTATAGTACATATCTCTGTAAAATGCCCGGGAAATAAAATAGATTTAGCCTTTTATATGCGGTGTCAAACAATGAAATAATTCGTGTGTCATGTATCTCACGCGCATTTTCATTTAATAATAATAATAATAATGATTATCTTCTTTAAAGGTGTTTAAATATCTTTTTGTTCTTGTTACACAAACTAATTTTCAAATGTAATTTCTACCTCAATACAAAAGCAATCGTTAATCTGAGCTTGCGAAATGTGAAATGTGTAATATAAAACCTTTTTAAGTTATTTAATGGAAATTCAAAATAAATTCAAAGTTCCAAGTCTGTAATAAACTTCGGTTTCATTTTGCATTTTATCACGGGTAATTCGCCTGTAGTAAACACGTTGTTATCCACAATGCATTGCAACCCTTTGACGCAATTGGTCAAATTATATGATGCAATGTTTATCAACACTACAGGTAAAATAAGTATGCAAATATATTCAGTCGTCATTATTGTAGTGGCCGCGACCTGTTACAATCCATCCAAAAAAAGAAACACAAGCACATAGCACTGGATCAACGATCTCCATCTCAAAACGGAAGTTAGCCTTAGTGATCCCAAAGGGTATGCACTCTCTGTCCCATGGACGGCACCTGTAATTTTGTTTTTCCTCTCTAAGCGGGGAAAAAAATACTTTAGAAAATCGTACTCATTGAGGGGTCGTAACTGTAATATTTTGACGTTTCAGTGTTATCATAAAAATCGTGGTCTTATATAAAAGAAAGAATATGAACTATATATACCAGATGGACACAATTTACATTTTTTTCTGTATAGTGCAATGCATAATTTCACGTTAAGCTGTTGCCTTCGGTTCTCTAGATTGATTTCTGAGGGACACAAAACAAGTTCCTTTATCATATAGTGCCTTTACTTTTCTATCTTTTATCGAACAAATTGTTGACAAAATAAAAAACAACGAATGCGTTTGCGTGAATTTTACTGCGTATGAAGCGCTTTCCCTATCATGTTCGCTTTGGACCAAATGTGAGAAATTACGTGTAAAGAGTCGTCACGATCGTTCTACTGAAATTTTGTGGTTATACTGATCAATATTGATACAGACTAAAATATTAAAATTACCAAGTTTGAAAAGATACGTTTATGATAAAAATCGGTCGTACGTCTACGAGTGCTAATAACCACTTGGAATTCAATAGCACTACAAACCCATAAAAGTCCGAAAAGGTAAGTTTTTTCTGAATTGGACTGAATTTTTCTGATTTTGTCTGAAATTCACTTAATTTGTCTCGGTCTCAGTCTGGAACAGGCTGAATATCATATAAAAAAATGAATAAATCTGAGCCTGCCTTGACCCTTACTTAACCTTTCTCGACCTAGTCTCAACCATACTGATGTCTAAATTAGTCATGACTTATACCTGTCTCATCCAGCCTGAAAAAGTTTAAGATAGTCTCAACCAGATCTACAATTGTCAGAAACGTACTGAAAAGTTTCAGCCAATTGGAGCAAGATTTAGCCTTACCATAGTCTGTTCATAAAAATAACTCACAAAAAACAGCGTCATTAAAAACACGCATTGTGTGAAAACATATACTATAAATTTGTTTTATTGTTAAATTTGTTAGATTTCACATTAGTGCATTTTTTCATGTTTTGGTTTAAAGCTTGCAAGTTTAGTCTCAAACTTTTGTTGAAAATCTTCTAAATTGTGTGTCATCTTTTTACTAGCTGTTACTTCAAGAATTGATCATTGTTTACTGATAATTCGTTCCGTCCCAAACATGCATAGAATATTTGCCACTGCACGCAAGCCAAACAATGAATGAATCAGTCAATTTAACTGTAATTAAATAATGTTAATTTTGATGTGTAATGCGTTTGACGTCAAATTACAGTAAACAAAAGATATTATCGTAATTAACTGTTATTTGTGGGTAGTAATTTGACTTGATACGATCACAGTAATTATTTTATGTTTCGGAGACTGATTTTAATTTAATATTTAACCAGAAAAGATGAGTCAAAATTTAAATTTTTTTGATAAATAATTAGTGTAAATGTTGAATGAAAAATAACACATCGTAAACGTGATAATTAAATACTAATAGATGAACATTAGACCTTTGTTTAATAAAACTTTGGTTATCAATGCAATGTGTTTTTTTTTTTTATTTTCCTTTCACTAAATTACACGAAATTAGACTTTCCCTCACTAGTGCATAGTTCAGATTAAAATAACCGTCGTAAAATTTTCAATCCTAGTTAAGGTTGGATTCGCCAGTTTTTTTAATGGGGGTCTTATTTAAAATACCGTATATTGTGTGTACTCAAAATTGCAGCGTTCTGATAATTAAGATAGTTTTATGTTATTCGACAATTTGGAAACTTTCAAATCTGATGATGTTTGAAAACTTGACATTCTTTGATTTATATTTACAAAGTTTTGCTTGATCTAAAAATTTACAAAAAATGCTACAAGTATTGCCAATATTGAGAGGATTTGATCCCATTAGACCTTCCCAATAACCCTGAAATGACTCATACAGGATTGGAATATGGACGATGCGGCATATGTCTTTAAAGAGGCAGGAACTGCTAATTCTTGACTGCCCGACTTCACCCCATTTTTTGGTAGGATCCGCAATTTACTATTACATAATTTGATTTGATTGCCCTGTCTGTCGACTTTTCGTTTTTGACTTGCCCTTCGATTTTCTTTCACTTCATCTTATTTATAAAGCTTCACGTTTCAAGTTTGCAACATAAAAGTGAATTACGGGATTATTGAAAGCAACTTTATAATAGAAAATATAACATAATCGTCTATGATACAATTTTACAAAAGGAATGACAAACATCGACAGGTTACCTTAAAGACATTAATCCACTATAATTATCTAAGGCTGAAGTCAGCTAGAATAGAATTTGTTTTGCATAAGATGCTAATGGCTTAATTGATTGGTTGCTCCTTTGCTTAAAACAGGCAGTAATTTGTGCAAGAAAAAGTTAAAAACAATAAATCAATATATAGACTGTTTGCAGGAGACCTGTAAAGGAAGAACAGTTAGACTGCCAACTGGACAAATAACGGTGTGGATAGTGTAGGTAAATATCGCTTTGGGACTAGCTGTCTTTTGGCCGCTCAAAACGAGCTGTTACAACGGGGTTAAAAAACTTGACATTTTCTAAACATCTTCCACAACCAGGATTACCTTTTACAGAGGACTAGATCTTCAAGGACAGAGAAAGCATAGTGCTTACTCTTATCCCCGTCACAACCTTTGTGAAGATGAGGTCGAGTGTTTACATTACGACGAACACGACTTTTATTAGGGGTTATACCTGCAGGCGGAGAACCGATCAACGTTTTTCCTAAACCACAGCCACCACTAGAGTATGCTGCTAAATAAAGGCAGAACAAGTGTAAAATGTGCTAACGCAAAAATAGAAAAATTGTCAATACAATGTTTAACATAAGCGTATTAAAGTCACCAAAAACGGGCAAATTTTATTTGAATAAAAGATTTATATCTTAAACTAATGGTAACTATTGTTTGGACTTGTTTTGTATTTATTTATGAATATTTAGTAACCCTTTTCTTGCGACAAATGTTGCACAAGTTCTTGTCTGGGAGATTTTTTTAAATAATAAAATACATTGTCACATATTTTTGGTAAATTTTTACTTATCTTATAACAAGCAAAGGCCCGAGTATTTATAAAATTCCCATAGTTTTAATTTGACATTTCAAACGAAGTTAATTATCTCTAAACACTTGCAATTATTCAAAATAAGTGTAATAATTACCCATATAAAACACTCATTAAAAACGAACTTTTTATTTGGAAGTCAGGCAGTAACAAGGTAGGTAAAACGCTTTTCCACATCAACATAATTTTAATATACAAGTTTACCGAGTTGAATAAATTTTGTTTATCTTGTCATGCTATATGTACATTTTAAAGAGAAATATTAGAAAATCCGATATCCAGACATAGTAAAAGCAGTACTCAGATCCGAACAAATCGAGATAGGAAGTCAAATCCGGCGGTAAAGAATTTCTAATTGCAATACGTTTCGAAGCTTTTCCGTATTTTCAGTGATAAATGCAGCAAAAAAAAGTTTTATAAATTTTATGTCAGAAAACTAGGATAGAGAATACCTTCGAGGATTTTTTTGTCGACCAGGAAAGGCATGGATTCAGTGGTTCCAAAATACAAGCAAACTTCGTAATGGTACATGTACATTTAAAGGTAAACTTTTCATGAGAATCATTAGAACCAAAACATAGGAAGTCAAAATCCGAACATATTTAACGAAGTACTCAGAACAAAATAATATGCATGTTTTATTTTTTTCTTCTGTAATATTAGGAAAAGCGTCAAAATCAATCTTTCAGATTGAAAGGTAACATAAACTTTTTACAATACTACTATCTCTATAGATACAGATGTTTGTGTTCGAATTTAATTCCCTGTAATATAAATAAAAGCATAAGCTGCCTACTATTCCACATCGCCGGTGCCTTCCCTCGTTTCAAACGGTTCGTGTTACTCAAGCGTTTGTTTTATATGTAGTGTTTAGTGTACTGATCTTACAATTTTTTTGTGGGCCAAAGTCTTTTCTTGTCGGTATTAAGGTATTACTATATCTTCGAATTTTTCTGCAATATTACTTATTAATGGTTTATATTGCTGTGGCATCAAGAATAAGTTTCACAGACATTACTTTGTGTCTAGAAGTATACACAGCCAGGCTTCTAGATAGATGCGCGAGCTATTTAGAAACTCCCGATCTTTAACATTACCCTGATGAAAACAAGTTAACAAAGATTTAAAAGATATATTAATTTTGAAATGATATATTTACAATTTTAGGATAAACCTCTCATCAGTAGCGTACGAACAAAACATTGCAAGCCTTAAAGTGGTATGAGACCCTTATATGCATTGAATTTGCATCATTTGTTGGTAAATTATTGAAAATAATTTGCAAAACTGTTTGGCCAAATAGAAGCTGGAATCGTTTTTTGTCGGTTATCTTGCATGCTCACAGGTAAAACAAACGATGATTCTCTGAACTTTGAAATAAACAGGCTCCCGAGAACCTCTTTTTTATTCATTTTTTAATAATGGATCAAACTTTACCCACATTGCAATAAGAAATAATAAAAAAAAAACAAGAGGCTAGGCATTGGACCAATGGGAACTGGTCACGTGCTAAGAGCGTGGCCTTTTCCCAACACATGACATGCCGGTTACGTTCCCGTCCGAGACGGGTTGAGAATTTATACATCCCGCCAAACTAACGGACGCCCTAATAGGAGGGGTTTTACCTCCTGGCATGAAACCGAGCAACCAATTTCTTACCCCCGGTTACTCTCGGGATGTTTTAGTATTTTTACATCCCGCCGAACCAAAGGACGCCCCTTCAGCAGGTTGTCTACCTGCAGGCGGAGAAACCAAACGGCCTATTTCTATACGCCCACCGCCCTTGAAAGGGGGCTTCCTTTTAAATATTGTTCTATTTGACCAAGCGGTTTTAGAGTAAAAGACTTTTTAAAAATCAGCCAAACAAAAACAAAAATTGCCTATTGAAGCTATGTGTGTAGTCCAATCAGAACGAAATGAGGAAACTTTTAAAGAACCTCCCGTAGTTGCGACCAATTAAGGTTTGTTTTATTGGAACTAGCGGCTTTATATGGGAGACTTTGTATCGTCAGATAATCAGAAACAAAAATTGTCCGTGGCGGCCATGACTGAAGTGTTATGGGGACGAAACAAGGCAACATGTAAAGTACCCCCGATTTATGCGTCCTGTCAACTTCGGTTACATGATTGGTTATTTCAGGGAAATCGACTTTTGTTTAAAACTAGTCAATTTGAAACAAGAATTGCCCGTGGTAGCAATTTTTGTAGTTCGATCGAGACGAAACTAGACATGTGTAAAAGACGCTTCCTGCAAGTTTACGTCCATTCTGCCTGGTAGTTTCAGATGAAAAGATTTCTTTAAAATCAGCCAATGAGAAACAAGAATTTTCCCTGGCAGCCGTGTTGGTAGTTGACTGGGTACAAAATGAGGTTACTGTGTAAAGGACCTATAATTGATGATTTCTGTCAAGTTGGATTACATTTGGCCAGGTAGTATCAGAGCAAAAGACTTTTTCAATAATCAAGTATTGCCCGTTCCAGCCATGCTTGAAGTCCAATCAGATCGAAACGGGGAACCTCTGGAAGGACCTCAAATAGGTGCTACCTGTCAAGTTTGTTTCTACTTGGCCTAGAAGTTGCAGAGAATATTTTCAAAATCAACCAAGCAGAGAATATTTTCCAAATCAGCAAATCAGATACAAGTATTGCCCGTGGCTGCCATGTTGATTATCCGATCGGGATAAAAGAAGAATCTTTGCTAAGGATCTAGATGCAACCTTAAAAGTTTGATTCCATTTGGCCTAGCGGTTGCAGAGAAGAAGATGAAAATGTAAAGGTCTATGGATGACTAATGCCAAGTGATAGAAAGGATCACTTTTCGATTAGTACAATGAGCTTAGAATAAGTAATTGAGTAGAAAGATATATATATAACTGGCCATTACCGACGCTTAAATGATCAAGGTCACATTGAGTGTTGCCTTCGTTCATAATAATGCATTTCATTTTTTAGTATCATAAGATACACTTCTATTTTTATTTTTCCTGAGAATACAGTTTGTTAAGTTAGTTTGGAAAGCTGAATATATTAAAAAAACACAGTTGCCTGTAAAGGGTAAAGTCTGAAAAAACTTACTCACCAGTATCCGTCAATGTTATCAAATATAGAGTTCTTTATATTTTATCTATGAGGCAACAAATGTTGAAAAATAACTTAGAAATTCATGTTGATCATTTTTTGTATAAAATGCGCCATTGTAAAATTCTAAACATTGCAACTCCCAGGTTTAGTTTCCCCTTCTGCATTGTAAATTGAATTACAGAGTCATCAATTAATGAAGTGTCCAACATGTCCAAAGACTTCTATTCGCCATATAATGTAAAGGCTTTGACTTCAAAGTTTGCAGTACATATTTTAGAGATAATAGACTATTCTCTTTTGAACAATTAATGTAAAATGCATTTTATTGCCAAAAGTTTCCTTTGATTGGGTTACTTGTTTGCCTCAAATCTTCGGATCAATGAAATATTCATAGTTTATTTTAGGTAAGCTTAAGAAACATGCAAAAATGTATATGGAATTGATTCCTTTGTTGCACATGGTCATTTAATATTATTTTTAGATTATATTCATTATTGTCCTAATTCTGAGTCTTTTCTGTTATTATTATAGTATTTCGAGTCTGCAGAAGTAACAGAAAAAATAGTGTTTTAATGATTCAGACATAATATATTTAAAATATTAAACAGTCAGGATTACTAACTAATATGGAATGAGGTCACGAAAGGTCAAATGGCAACAAAACTCTCATCAATTTTCTTTACTCGGATTTTTACCCGCAACCAAATGAACTTATCATACCTTAAACAATATAATTTTTTGGCAAAATATATGAAATTATTGGAAATATTGTTAAATAAACCTAATTGATGATTAGAATATGTCTAAAAATTAAAATTTGGGCCTGGATGGCCGAGTGATCTAGGTAGTTGGTTAAAACTTACCTTTAAAGATCTCTGTATCCTAACACCTATACGGCGCGAGTTCAATCCTGGGCTTGTACCATACAAAAACGGGTTGCGTTTAACTCGAATCGCAAGTGATAATATTTGTCAGTTACCTGCCAAAGGTCGGTGGTTCTCTCCAGGTACTCCGGCTTCCTCCACCAGTAAAACTGACCGCCGCTATATGACTTTAGTCCTCTGAAAGGGGCGTCCCTGATTGTGGGGGATGTATAAATTCACAATCTGTCAGGAGGGAGACGTTAAAGACACCCCGTGATTGGGAAATGCCACGTTCTAAGCACGCTAAAGACCCCTTGTAACAGCTCTTTTCGAGTGGTCCGTAGGCGGCCAGTTACAAGGTAAATTTTCCGCCCCTACCCAACTCGCAATTTTTCCAGTGGCAATCTAAAAGTCCCTCCCTTATCGGTCCCTTTGTTACAGTCTACATACTGATTGATTGTTTGCTAACTTGTTTCCGTCCTGAATATGCATGAAATATTTGCCACTGGACGTTAAACAACAATCAATCAATC
>JARWCS010197138.1:0-13959 GCA_034783895.1 Geukensia demissa | reverse complement strand
AAATCTTTGTGAGGTGAATAGACATCTCCTTAGTGGAGCAAGATGATGATCCAGCTATGTACCTTTCCTTGTATGGAGAAATGAGAATCGTTAGTGTTTAATGTCTTTGTGTTCAGTTACTATATAACTGTTCGGTTGCGATAAGTAGCTTTTCTACTTAAGCACTTAGTTGTATAGTTTTAACAAATGAGAATCGTTAGTGTTTAATGTCTCTGTGTTCAGTTACTATATATGGGCAAAAAAGTGAAAATAATTTTTATTTTGCATACAAATCTGTGTTTTGTTATGACCAATTGTTTGCCCCGTTACAATATCTGGTAAGTAATTCCACAAGTGTTCCGCTTTACAAAAATATACACATGTATATGTTAATATTTTTTAACAAACCTGACAAAAGATATCATTCTAATTCGATTTTTATCACGTACGTTTGAATTATTGAACATAATCAGAGTATGGAAAGTATAATTTTCATATAAGCAAATGTTTGACATTTCTATGGGTATTTTCAGAAGCCTCATTAAAAATGATTAAAAATCAAGAGATTTGAAAATCTAAAATTCTTTAAAAACTTTTAATTGAAATGTCAGTATATGCATTTTTATCAAGTCATTTAACCACTATTTTACACCAGTTATCTTTAATAATTTAATGAAGGTTAATTGCTTTTAGCATTGCAAATTTGTGCATCGCTATCTTAAGGACATCATCATCCAGTTCCTTCCAATTCCAGGATATGAAATAAATGACGAAAAGACAATTTTGATCCAGAGTTAATAGCATAAAACTACATATAAACATTGTAGATGTGGCATGATTGTCCTTGGGACAGCTATTTACCAAATGACAATAGAATAACTTCTACAGGTCCCATAACGGCTTTCAATAAATGAACCAGAATCCATACGATAACGGAAGCTCTATGTTCTTTATCTATATGGTTTGTGTACATATTTTCGTGTCATAGCATTAATTATTTTTAGAGGAGGTAACGGAGCTATTGAAATCGACATTCCACAGTATAAGGAACTAAGCAAAATAGTCTCAACTTAAATAACAACAAAACCGATATAGAAAAAGAAACATCTGCTTGAAGAGCAACTATAAAACCGGATATTCGAGGGATGAAAAGCTGTTTGTCCATATTTCAGTCAAAAAAGGGTTTTTAATGTAAAACTACATATTGTCAGCCAGATAATATTTTTCACAGAGTAAACATTGATCTCACTTCAAAACCGCACGTTAATGTTAGTTGTTAGATCTAAAGAGACTGACTGAGTTGTATAAAGAGTTGGAAGATACCAAAGGGGCAGTCAGAAGACAGACAAGACCATGGCCAACAAATGAAACGAAAGACAAACATAGAACACACAACACTACCTGGAGTAACAAGAGCCCTACAAAAATCAGGATGAGTTCAGGTGCTCCAGAAGGGTAGTATTTTTGTTGCAAGTTTAGTGAAAGGACATTATTCAGTTAAATGGTTGGACCAGATTCTTATCAGAATCTTTATAAATACAGATTTAGACCAGCTTGACAAAGCCTTTTAGGGCTTGCCTAGAATAAGTAGAGGAACAAATCAACTAGGTTAAGTGCCTTTTTGAATACCGATAGTTTATTGAATAAGCCAACGAACGAGATTTTGATTAAAAAAACTCTTCAATATAGGTTCACTTAAGTCGTGCAGGCTTTTATTGTTGGTCCAATATCGAATTTATTTTGTACTTTTTTTCTTTGGTAAAATGCATCTAGCATACCCTAAAATAATATCAAAACACAAAAGCCTGATGAAATACAATGGTGACGAACAACGCGATTGAAAACAGTTTAGTTGAATAGACGGCAAATGATTTACTACCAGTTTAACCATCGTTAACAAACCACAACATAAAGTTCTTTTCTTTTAAAATGCTTAGATTCTTTGTTCGACATCAAATTACATTTTAATAAAATTGCAATTTTGTCTAAAGCCATAGTATGTTCCAATTAATCTATATATTATCTGGGAAATTGTATATTAATATCTTCTTAATAAATATCATGTCACGAATTCAATTATTGGTTGATTACAGAACGAGGAAGCAATTGTTCAACATTGTTCAAAATAAAGAACGAAATCAGAAATATTGTGATATATCTAATCCGACAAGATGATTCTTTCTGATACAACAATTAATTACACAATCTTTTGTTGTCTACACTAAATGTTTCCATACCGGTCAAGTGTAAGTCAGTTGTATTTCTTCCTTCTAAGTTTAAAATAACTTAAAATTTAAAATAAAACCGTAATAGGATAACACCAATGTACGAATATTTCTTGCATAATATTATTCTGGCCATTCGTTCTCTTTCGCTTCCTGTCTTGAGGACGGCCCTGTATAGAAATAGGACGGCCCTGTATAGAAAGAGGCCGTTCGGTTTGTCTGCCAGCAGGTAGAACCGGATAGTTTCCGTCCTGAATATGGCTGAAATGTTGCCCGCTGGACGTTCAGCATCATTCAACCAATCATTCGCTTCATTTTTCAACGTTAAGAAATCGCTTAGAAAGTCACAGAATTTGCATGAATACGAACCATTCTTTATTGCATCTAGTTCATATAATTTCAAAAAAAAACTTTATTGAATATTATGTGTTGAGACCAGCATATTTAGTTAGGTAGAAAGATTTGAAAAATAATAGAAATTTTGTTAATTCAACCTGATGGTTCTCAATAACTGTAGCTTGGCCTCGATGTTAACATGATAGAATTTAAATTTTATTGTACAAAGGAAGAGTCGTGAAAGACGTAAATTTCCTTTATTCTTAGGTTGGAAGCCACTTTTCATTTTCAGAGACTGTAAACATTTGAAGATCTAAAATTGTCACAAGTTGAACACGCTAAGGTTATTGTTCTTTCCTTCATTAATATACAATGATGTTTGGAAGCAATGTCGTGTTGCTCGCCATTTCATAATCTCTGCTATCATTTAAAAGAAGTCGATGTGGTGTGAAAAAAAACTTTGATCGTTTGAAAGTAGTATAGAAATTGAATATTAATGTTAGGAAGGACATCATGATTTAATGCTTCTGATGAAGATTTATAAGATATATGCTTTTTATTGCAATTATTTCAAAACAGGTTTTTTTTAACAAGAGTTTGGGTCTCAGAACTAATTTTTGACCCAAAATACGAATGTCTTCATAAATATCCAAAGAAAATCAGTTTATTAACGGTGTAATGACGCCTCTTTAACCCGTTTACTTTACTAGGGTTTATTTCTGTATTTAGTGCGAAAAATTATTAATTTATCAATAAAATCACGAAAGATTCTTACGCAAATCAGCTTAACAATTTGAACATATACCAAAGGAACAGACAGAAATATTTTTATTAGAGGAAAGACGAGACCATCACCAACAAAAGAAACATTAAATAAGGATAGTACAAAAACACGGACATTGGATAATAAAACATCAAATTTAAAGTCACATCTGCTGCCTGTTCACCAATCACAAAGCACAGATTTAAGCACCATACATTTATTGCATTTATTGAACTTTTGAACGACTGCATGGTCGATAAGAGTTATCTTTAAAGCAAACTTAATGACGGTTTTCTAAACAGATATAATATAATAATAATTATATAATTCTATCACTTTGATAATAGGTTGATCATCTTTTTGAAGATCTTGTTCCTTTGGGTTGATACGTCTTTTTTCTTGCTTTCTTTCTTTTTCAATTATCGTAATTACTTGGAACAACGGAATGGATTCTGTAGTTAAACCAAAATAACAAATATGTCCAAGTGTTTCGTAAATTTTGACAAAACTTATTTCTGTTATTACAATAGCAAAACTATTTAGTTACTTGATTTGTTAAAGGAGTTGAAATTTTGCCTTGACAATTTACCTGAAGACATGTTATACCACATTTTTGTCAGTTAAAGATCATCTGTTATGGAGTAACACGACGGGTGCCACTAGTGGAGCAGGAGTTGCTTACTCGTCCAGAGGACTTGAACTCAGCCTGTTTTTTTGTAGGGTTCGTGTTACTCCAGCTGTAGTTTTCAGTGAAGTGTCGTGTGTTCTTTGTTTTTCTATCGTTTTATTTTGTTGGCAATGGTCTTGTCTGTCTTCTGACTGAAAGATTTCTGTCTGCCCCTTTGGTATGTTCGAATTCTTTTTTTTTCTCTGTATTGAATGAAAGGGCTTTCTTGAATGAGTAGCTGATGTAGCTTTTTTTATGAAACTGTATTAGATAAAGTACAATACATGTTATAATTTTACCGGTCTATTGGGAATTACTTTATCAGTCAAGTATTCTACCATCAATAAAAAAACAGAAAAGGTAATATTGCTCTAAAACACTTGATATTTGTTTGGAATTTAATCATTTAAACAAAAGAAAACTATTTTTTAAGGTTTATTCCCAAATGTTATCAATTTTTTTTCGGCAGCAAATTTAGATTTTTTTACGATATACAAAATTATTTGATACTTTGGCAAAATATGAAAATTTTGTTAAAGTTTGTTAAATAAACTTGCTTAATAATTAAAATTGTTCCAAATATTTAAATTTGAATAGCTTCAGGTCAAATATCTGTAGGATATGTGCTTTTTAATTCAGATGATTTCTAAGTCGGTTATTTTTAAAAAAATTAAGAGTTTGGTTCTTAGAACCGTTTTTCCCGAAAATATAAATGTCTTCATAAATATATGATAGTTTCATATTTTAAAGTAAAATATTCCAAAGAAAATAATTCATTTTATTTATTTAACGGTATAATGACACCTCAAATGATATTAAAAAAGCCGGCATTGACAAAAAGCATATAAGTCATTAATTGAAAATGTATTATATACTCCCCACATTGTGGATAATTATAGATTATTACATGTCAGTTTCATATAATGAACTATTTATCACATATTTTGTCCGTAATTGTTTTAATGTAATAATTTTAATATACATTCAATTAAGAAATAAAATAAATTTGAGTATCAGAAAACTGAGGAAGTTATTATATTTGAAGCTTGAAAGTACAGCCGAAATGTCCAATAAACGTGACGTCACAACGCTTCAAAGCTGATATGAGGATCGATATGGATTTAAAACGTAAACTCCACATCAGCCCTGAGGGCCGATATAGATTAACAATGTAAAGTCCATATCAGCCGTCGTATCAGCCCTGAAGGGGCGAACTTTGTTCTATCAGACATATGCATAAAAGAGCTTATCTCCATTACATATGTGATAAAAATATTTTAAAGAAAAAGTAAGATATGTATTTGTATTAAATATTAAGTAGCTTCAAGCCTGCAGGGATGCATTTCTGTGACAAAGTTCCAGCAAAAATACAACAACACTTGAAGAACTGATTTGCAGTTGCATGAATATAGAGTTGCAATTAAGAACCTGCATTTACGAGTCGGACATTTTTGCCGTGACAATTAAGCTACGGCTATTTTATACCTAAAGATTGACTGAATGAAAGGGTTTTGAATTTGAATTCGAAAATATCAGAAGACAGAAAAGACCATAACCAACAACACTAAACCGAAGACAAATATCAGTATACAACACATGAAACTGAAAAGTTTACTAAACTTGAGAAAAACTAAACCTGTAAAATCGATAATAAGCTGGTGCTGCAGAAAATACAACCTCCGAAAGCAGAGTCTCCCAGCTTCCAGTTATACCACCAGTACTCGACTCTGCCATTCATGGTTACGCCATTTTGTGAGTTTCATCTCATGGCGGCTAAGACCATGGACTGTGACGCAATAATTTCTTGACGTCAAAACTAATAAATAAACGTTAACAAACAATAGAGAGTATATATGAATTTGCATAAAAAGGCGAAGCTTGTTCAAAATGTTGGAGAGGCGTAAGAAGTACTATACACTCTGTTGTGAAAATAGGCAATGAATGACATAAATCAATAGATGTACAATAAAAACTTTTTAATTTTACGTATTTAGACTTTTTTATTTAACAAGATTGATAGGTATTAAAAAGGATTTTTTTTCTTCTGCAACAGTAAAAATATCCGTCCTTCAAATGCATACGGTAACACAATACTTAGTAATTTTCATTAATTCCTTGGTTTTTCAACGAGACGCTGAAGATTCTTATCATATGTCCAAATACCTGCAATATAAAAAAGATATTTAATTAAATATGATAAAACAGCCATTATAGAATTTAAAAAGCCAGACCGGTTTGTGAATTAGTGCAAGAAAAGTTTTATAAATTCCTACGTTTTGGTTCAAAAGCAACTGGTGAGAGATTACTCATCGAAATGTACACATAGCATACCGCAATTCTCCATATTTGTTCAACATTGGTAATTTTGTATTATAATTTCAGCAAATTATGTATATTACATTGTATATCCGTTTCCATAAACTACTTTAAACATGAATGTTCAAAGCTTGCAGTTACGAAGAATGAATGTCGTTTTAATATAAAATTTGTTCCAGTAAAATACTTATTTGACCAGGATACATTTGAAAAATATTATATGGGTTTCAAATATAAAATATTTTTGCCGTTATCAAATCGCATACAGAATAAATCTACCAGTCTATATCAACTTAAATAAAAGAGCAGCATCTCTTTTGTTTGATTTAAAGATCCTTTGTGTGAAAACATCTTATATCTTAAATATATCATATTCAAAACATTTTTGTATCTAGATATTACGTTGTACCTTTACTCGGCGTATCTTTACTTTCACAATTTCCATCCTTTCAATGCCAGATTGGTCTTTCTTTTAACCTTTTGTTTTGAGTCCCTTGAAAATACAAAACCCCTTCATCAGTACCTTGGTAATGAATATCCATTTATCTGTTCATTAACTGAAAATAAATTGGTGTATGCCTATTTTAGATAACGAATTCAACGAAAGCAAATCAAAGAAGAATCAATACAACACAAAAAATAATAATTTAATGTGGTTTTTGGCATGAAAGCTATCGAGGAGTATCGAACGTTGGTGATGTTGTGTACTTTAATGACGAAATTACAATTTCTTTATTACAGGAAGTGGAAGGCGAAAAAAGAAGTATCTTATTAGATATTTGACAAACCCATACAAAAGCAAGACGTGAATAGATTTATAACGTTCTCTTTATAGTTGTTTTTGTCTGTAATTAACTATTAAGTTTGTTTTGGGGACATCAATATTTCTGATGATTGACATCAAACTAGCAAATTAATTTGTGCGGTCATAAAATTTCTAAACAAGGCAATATTCGTTTCTGTCAAAAGATTTTTACAGCTGTTATTTAAAATCCTAACCAGCAAAACACGCAGCTACCAAGTTAAAAAGAGAAATTAACAAACACACATTGGTAGTGCAAATGGTATTCTGTCAAAATTAATGCAACATAAAATAAATGGTTGCAATGAAGACAATATAACGTGAGATATATGACACTAATAAACTCATGCATTATTGCTTTATAATGCTTACAAAAGATAAAAACTTATTTACTAAGTTTATTGCCTTGAAAAGCTTTTAATAATCAGTTCAGTGTAGAATACCCATGCTAGAGATCAAAATTGAATAGTCCAAAGATACAAGAAAAACCCGAAACTACAAAATAAAAAAAACAGAGACGATCATCCCCCCTAATGCTGGGAATGAAAAACACTTGTGTAACATAAAATGAAAATGCGCTTTAATGGGCTATCTGAATTCGTGAAACTTTTTTGGGGGATTAAAACATGTTTATAATTATACAAAATAATCCTATTACAATAAAACTTTTTTGGTTATATACCGAATGGAGTAAACTGCAATACGCAAGCTAAATTATATGACCTACAAATGTTAGTTTCCAAATGCAAGATCAGTTCAGTTTTGTTCTTTGTATATGTTATTGTCTTTATCTTATTAATACAAGAAGATTTTTTTGCCATTTTGAACGACAATTTACTTTTCAAAGCTTAACATTGCCAAACTGGACAAAAAGGGTGAGATGAATGCAATAACGAGAAACTCACAGGAGCCTGTATAGCTCACCTAACAGCGCCTCCTGACTGATCCTTGCCATGAACAAATTTTTACAAAATTTTGGAAGACGACAATTAGCTCACCAGTTTATCTCTGGCAGGCAACCTAGTTTGCAATCTGGGATATAGAAAATAATTTTGGAAGAACATTATATCAACTTCCCCATAGGCTTCTACGCTAAACTAAGTCAGGCTGTGGCAGTCATCTTGGTAAGTCCGGCTGTGGCAGTTGACGGATGAGAATGCCGGAAATAATTTTGGTAGATGACCATCTAAGAACCATTCCATCAAAGTTTTGTAACTACAGACAAGATGATATTTTCAATATACCATCCCGTTTTGCTATTTTAATAACGGCAGGCATCTTGGCTCCTGGAAAAAAAGTTTGGTTGCAATTGGCTCAGTATCTTAGACAAGAAGAATTTCAAGTGAATTTTCCGTAGGGTCCCATGTTGATCAAAGTTTGGCTGTAACGGCCATCTTAGTTGGTGTACGGCGATTTCGGACACAGTTTTTGTGAAAGACCATGTAAGGACCATTCCACCAAAGTTTGCTTGCAATTAGCTAAGTAATTTTAGAGTATGTTAAACTAAGTTCCACTGTGGTGGCCATCCTTGTTGGTAAGCAGATATACCAGGCATAGTTTTGGTAGAGGACCATGTAAGGACCATTCCACCAATATGAGGCTGCATTGCCGGACAAAATTTTTGTAGACCACTATCCAAGGACCATTCGAACAAAGTTTGGTCTTAATTGGCTGAGTGGTTTCAGGGGAGAAGAGTTTCTGCAATTTTTGACAGACGGACGACGAACGAAGGACTTCCAACAAAATTTAAATCATAACCCCCAAAAATGATTAAAATATTTTACTCACATGACATATAGAATTACCTCCCCCCCCTTGTTTAAAAAAAAATATCTAAAATTAGATGTTTTATAGGCTTTAAGTAACCATTCTACAAAAAAATTTAAAATTAACTGAAAGTGTACAAGGGGGTTCAAGTCAAATCGCTGAAACAGGTATTTCACACTTTTTGGGCCTCTTGTTTAGATATCTGTACCAATATCAATACTACCATTCTATAACCAAATAAACTGTACTTTCAAAAATGTAGTTGGAGTTCCAGTCAAACGGCCGGAATAGAAATAGGACCCTATTGGGGCGCTTGTGTGGACCCCTTATCCAAAATCAAAATTCCTTAAGCTTATTTTGCATTTACATGCATATGCAACCATTCTATAACAAAATTAAAACCATATCTTCTTAAACGAAGTAGGAGTACATCGCTGAATTTTGCCAATTCCGGGCACTTGATTGGACCTGTGTACCGAAATCAAAATTCCGAAAGCTCATTGCGCTTTTAAATGCTCTATGTAACCATTCAGGGATACATTAAATCCATATCTTCAAAAATGTAGTAGAGGTTCCAGTCACAAGGGAAGTGTGACGGACGGACGAAAGGACAGACTGGTGAAGACAACTACAAAATACCCAAACCATTCGTAAAAAGTTTGAGAATAATAAATCCCCCGTCCCACGAATATAAAAAATTCTTGAAACAGCTTGTAAAGACAAATAAGTAAAATCTCTTCTTACCCGAATTAAAGTTAAAATATTCCACGACGAGTGCTGCGCACAGGACAGGGAACTTCCTCTTCTGGCGCACCTGATCTCATTCCTATTTTGTAAAGGAGTTCGTGGATTCCAATTTTTTGTTCTTTTTGGTTTTGTTTTATAATTTAGTTTGTTTCAAATTTGACTTGTCTTTTTGGACTGCGAATTTTTTATTTCCACATGGGTATTCTACACTGGAATTACCTTTATACTGCATATCTCTTTGCATTGAACAACCTTTATCAACCTGAAAATAAAGAGGATGACGCTTATAACCATCGAACTAATTACAAGTATTTCTCTAAAAGCAAAAAGCTGCATGATCGTGTCAATTTCTTGAAGTTCCATGCGTTTTTTTTTCTGACAGTGTTATTTCCATAATATATTCATTTCTATAGATGTGATATTTTCTGAGGAGTAATGGGATTTTTTTTTTTTTGGGGGGGGGGGGGTTCTTTCCCTCATTTTGACTGGAAAAGCTAACCTGTTCGGGACACAAATAGTAGTCCCTTCCTGTCCATTAAAAACCAAATGGTAAGTACTTGAACATTGCGAAAGCGATATTCCTTAGTGATTTGAAGTGGAGTCATGATAAAAATGGCAGTCATTTCTTTTTATTTTGAACAATTTATACGAATTCGTAATATGTTATCTTTATTTCATAAAATATATTTTACGATGGAAACATTCTTTGAAGACATGTGATTAAAGAACTTCACCGATCTTGATGTTTTGTGATAGTTTCTTCAAAAAAAATTTGGTCTTTTTATAGACACGTGGGCATTAATTTCGAAAACAGCGCCGTGTATAGATAACTAAAAATAATGAGTTTTTTTTCTATTTATTTATAAATATGAATTCTGTTAAACATAGATTAAACTCAACATATATGTTTGCTATTATGTTTTGTCATGAATTTAGTGCGTTACATGAAATACGAATACGCATACGTTATTAGATGAACATTTTCAGATTATTCTCTCCATTAGCCATACTGCTTGTTCGACCAATCACTTTTCCGTTTTAATATATCTTTAAATTTTGTAACCCAACTCTTCTGCTAATATTGTTAACAACTTATCAATTCAAAATATTTTTTTATTTCACTTGAATTATTGAACGCCTTTTTTGCCTAATAAATGATAAAAGACTTGAATATTGAATGAGAACTGAATCTCTGATTAAGTAAGATATTAAACACTGTGAATTCCTTTGAAATTATATATTATGCTTATTTTATAGCCAATATTTCAAAATATTTTTGTAGTCTCTTATTTCTGACTATTCACATAACTGACTTCTCTTCATGGTCTATTGCATTTCGATTGGTTTTTTTTTTTTTTTTTTTTTTTTTATTTATTTATTTTTGCAATTCGCCATTGTTATCTGAGATCGTAAGGTTGCATTCTTTAATCCTTATTATTAACAATGACAAAGAAGACGTTTTGTGCTTTTTTAATTATCATTATAGAACACTACCAACCTATAATTGACAATACATGAATTAATAATTTATTTTTCTTACTTAAGTGCAAACATCTCATCTTCATTACGTGTACTTCTAATGGTATTACTCAATAAAATGTGTTGGGATCTATTGTTCCGGAGCACGGCCAAAAACATTTTGTTATTTATTTCAACAGTTAGTTGTTATTAGGTAATGCTAGATCACGAATATGTGATAAAATTTCGGAATTATTTATACCAAGGCGGACGTTCTCTTATAGTTATTCAAAGGAATTCGAAGATACCAAAGGCATCCATAGTTTTATTTTTGCATTTAAGAGCAAATTTTATCACAAGGCTCTTAACAACATATATTCTTTGGTCAATGTTATTCAAATATCAGAAAAACAATACTCAATAGAAATTTTTATTATATCAAAAAAACAGAGTTGTTAATAAAAACCTCCAACCAAACAGGTAGTGAAAGCTTTTACCTTTAAATCTGACCACCTACACCTCTCTCCGAGTTCTTTGATAAGTTTAAGCACGTTCGGTGAGTGAGTTTTGATTTGACCCGACTGCATTGTAGCCTACCATCTTGATGGACATATATTCAAGATGTTTTCTTTAATCATACAGCTTAATTTTGAGATTTTGGAAACATTTTTGCTTGTCGTGCTCAAAATAACTTTCTCAAATACTGGATGATAGACCAATATTGCAGTGCAGGATACCATATCATATCGAACACACGAAAATGAATAAATATAACACAGCCATACTTCTATTATTGAAAACAGCATTATCAGAAACAATTTCTATATAAAGTATAAAAAAACCCATATAATCTGTATTTTGGGATGAAACACCAGCTATTTTTCAAAAATAAAATCTATGATTTATCTAGGGTTTGCCTTGAATTCAGTATAGGTCTATAGATATCCAAAATAAACATTTATAGGAGACAATATAAAGAAAATATCAAACTGTAAACCTGATCGGTGATAAGAAAGAATAAAAAAAGCTCAGATAAAGAAACATAAGTTTAGGCAAATGTTCTCGAAGGTTAAGCGATGTCCCTCTCACGAGCTCACCAATAGTGGAATTCTTTATCATCGAACAGGGTTCTAGGGTCACACTTGCAAACATCAATGTATTAATTATTTAAGTGAATAATTATGTAAAGTTATATTGAAAAAGACTAGTAAACAAAATTTTGTAAGAAAGGATAAGCTACTTACAAAATTAATATTCGTTCTAACTGTCCTTTGGAATAATGTTTGAACTGGTCTGTAGTTGTTAAACATCAGAGCTTGCGGGTTTTCTGGCATATCTTGTCGTAACGTTCTTATAGCATTAATCTGTAAATGTTTTAAACAATATAACACATGAAAAACAGTGTTCTGTGGTATGCTTGAAATCACTTAGCTGGTGAGTTGCTAAATTAAGAAGCTTAGACGTAAAATACAGCTTCATTTATAAACAAAGAAATAATATATTTATATGGACGAGATTTACTTGCGAGGTTCATAAAAACTTTATTTATTTTAAGTGGCTTTTATTAATCAATTTCTGGAATTTCAGCAATAGTGAATACATATCCATATATACCCTTTTTAGAAATAGGGCGTTTTTATCTTCCAGTATCATTCAAATAAAGTAATATGTATTTATTTCAATTAAATTTTCTAAAGTGATGAATTTAAATTTAACCTTAATGTGACCTGTAGTCTGTTATTCATACCACATCTTCTATTTATTTAATATTTAACTTATTTTATACTGTGATCCCAAGGTCAAACTCACTACGTTTCCTGTTGAAAGCTTTTTTGTAAATGCTCTAATAGACTTTTATTCCCTCATTAAACTATTTAACTAAGGAGAAAATGTGTTCTTTAATAGATGTTCTTGGTGTTTCAAACTGATTTGCTCTGGTAATTAGCTTTGTTTAGCTATCTTATAGACCTGATCTCACCCTGGTTTTTGTAGGGTTCGTTGTTAATCCAGATTTAGTTTTTTAGTGTAGTGTTGTGTGTTCTATATTTGTCTTTCGTTTCATTTTGTTGACCATGGTCTTGTCTGTCTTCCGACTTAATGATTTATGTCTGCCCCAATGGTATCTTCGAATTTTTTTTTATAGTTCTCTGTACCAACAACAATTTTGCTTTAATATTTAAATGTGACTAAAATTGTAAAATCTAATTCTTTAATGTACCTGGTCTTTGTGAACAATTATTGGCCGATTCATTATTATCCACGTGACGGTTTCCTGGCAACCAGGTTGCGTAAGTGAACCATCGTACGTCATGTAATGTCGACTATCAGGAATAAGTTTGAATATATCTATGCTATCAATGTCTATACGATTGCCTTAAAATAGAAATAATATAATAATAAATTGTTTTTCAGAACAACTTGTCTGACATGAAATTTATCAAACAGAAATTTGCCGTATTTGATAAAATTCTAAAACACTAATATATGGAAAGTCCTCGAAAAGTATTGCATAAGTAGATGTCAATGCCGTCGGATTTGGCTTCCCATTTCGATATGTTTGGATTTGAGTGCTTCGGTTGCTATATTTGGATCTTGGACTTCCTACGCTTTGATTCTAATGCTACTGATGAGAGGTTACTCCTTGAAATGAACATATAGCATACGAAAATTCTCCATATTTATTCAACATTGGTAATTTCTGTATTTATTATAGGAATATAGCAGGTATATCCATCCACTTCAAATCATGAACCTAAAATCGTTGAAGTAGAAAACTTTATAATACTTGAGTTAAGTGCACCAATGGGGTTTTGGTGTTAGTCTCTGTTTCATGTTTTGTCACTGATCCCACAGGTTAAAGGGGGAGGGTTGAGCGCTCACAAACCGGTTAAACCCCGCC
>JARWCS010196919.1:0-13959 GCA_034783895.1 Geukensia demissa | reverse complement strand
GTGAACACAGCCTCATTATATGACATATTTTGAAAACCAGGGGAAGCAATCCTTTTATACCCAGGTTGCTGGTTTAAACCCGTGGGTTTTTTATTTCGTGGTTTCAACTTCAGCACATAAAGAAGCAACGGAGAAAATGTATTTCGTTAGGTTCTTAATTTCGTGGTTTAACTGAACCACGAATCCACGAAAATAATTGGATCACCACCAATAATAGTTCTTTTACAGTAACAACCATGTATTACAGATATCCACATTGTCATCCAAAAATGTTATAACAAAAAGAAAAATATCTATGTTTTTAGAATCATAAAAAATTTGCAAAATTTATCATCAGGTGGTTAACTTGACTACTCATCTACACTTCTGACAAATTGAGAGTTTTAAACACGTTCAAACCTTGTGTAAATTTCTTGAAGTTCATAATGTGTCGATGTGCCCCAAATGACTAAATGCAATTTCTTTCTGTATTTAAACATCATCATTAAATTTTGAAGTCTATGACCATAACTCTTGGAAGATCCAGAAATGAACTCAAATTATACAAACTTAAACCTCATGGTCACAGTATCCATTTTGCATCAAAATGATATAGTTAATATTACAAAAGTGTGTTTAAGCTGAGAGTCAATTGTTCAATACAGTCTCTTGAACACACTGAACATTCAAATTCAAATGTTAATTATAGAAAAAAGTAAAAATGCAGATTTCCTAAATTTTATCATATACATCACAGACAGCATTCAAATTACCCATTTTACCTCTCCTGTAATGTGGTTGCTATGTTCAGCAGGGTCTGGAAACAATATATGTACTTCCTGAACTTTTTCGACAATGTCTATATGGTTCAGCAAATCCTCCCTCAGTTGTTTTGATTGCTGTTTCCTTCTCCACACTGATCCACTGTTTGTTATCTGCAATAAAATTGAAATTTTAAAATTTCTATCTATACGTGTACTTAAATGAATATAGAATCTTACATTGTTAGCAATTGATTATCGTATTTCTTCAGTCAAGATAGTTAAATCTTCAAATTTCAAGCCTTGTGCGATTAAAAATTTTTAAAAATTTCTATTTTTAATCTGGCAACCATTTTATCTGGACGTCGGGGTCATTGAACACAATTTTAGTAAAGGACCACCCAAGGACCATTCCTGATTAGTTCTGTTAAAGATTGGAATAATACTTTCAGAGGGGAAGATTTTTTTCAAATGCCATCCCCCCTTTTTTAATTTTTAGCCTGGTAGCCGTTTTGTTTGGAGGTTGGGGTCGTCGGCCATAATTTTGAAAGAAGACCGCCCCAGAACTATTCTACCAAAGATTGGTCAAAATTGGCTTTTTAAGAGGTTTCAGAGAAAAGGTTTTTTTTGTAATTGTGGATGGATGATGGACGGATGGACAACAGATGTCAAGTGATGAGAAAAGCATACACGGCCTTTTAAGCCAGGTAGGCTAAAAAGTTACATGAATTAAGGACATTATTTTTTTTAAACTGAATTCTCTTCCCCACCAAATCTACTTTTCAAGTTTCCAAATTTTCGTTAATACAATAGTAACACCTGAACTATTTCCTTATTGTGTGCAATTCCGGCAGGGAATAATTGTGTTGTACAGCACTTCCAACTTTGACTGACTGAAAAAAAGAAGGCATGGTCTTTGCTGTCCTGGCTTTGTATCAAAACAGCAGGAAATGGATAAAAATCTTGAACCGATATACAGGATAATGGCACCCTTATCGGAAGGCAATTCACAAGTACTTTTGGTTTTAAAACACTCAAAGATTCAAGTTGTCTAACCTTTTATTGTGGGAACTTTATTATCCGTCTAGCATTTATTCTAGCTGGACATGCCACTTTTTTGGTGTTCTGAACAAGGACTCTACTTTTGTGATGATACGAGTGATTTTCTTGTTCCTGAAAATGCATCTTGTTGTCAAAACTGTATTCAAAAATATACAATACATTACAAAATCATACTTTTTATATACAAATAAATATGTACTTTACATGTTTTAATTGAACTAAGATAGATATTGACCAGAGTATTGGGCTCCATATCATATGCTAAGGCCACTAAAACTCATACTGACTACAAAAAAACTCTTATTATTTCATATAACACTTATTTGTCTGCACCTTTTATCTGAAATTTAAGTGCCTTGAAAACAAATTGTCCATCTTATTTTGCCTAAAAAATGTTTTGGGTTGGCCCTTAATATACCGGACTTCTTTTCAATGAAAATATAAGGAGAACGTAAGGAATAATACCATTTTAGCATAATACAGGAATAATATTAAGCTATGCTTCAATAAAAATTTTCAATATTGTGCGTTTTTAATACTTCAATAAAAGGATAGGACTTTTATAGGAAATATACAGTAAGAGCTGCTACTTAAAGAAGTGATTTCAAAGTTACTCATTCAAGTGATTGTGCAATTGGATTAGAGTTATCTTTCTTTAATTATTTCAAAACAATATCACCCAAACAAGTGATCAAAATTCTTTCAATAAGTATCAGTTTTAAACAAGGATTACTTCCCTTCTTAAAATTTTGATCACTGAATCAGGTAATCTGACAGAAAAATTGTTTTTAAATTTTTTTTTCAAAGCAATTTCTAGCCAGAAAAAGACAAACTAACTTATTTGCTGAAATAATTGAAGAACTGTTTAAATATATCAAATTATATAATATATTCAGTATAATAACAAAAAGAAAAACACACAAATGCAAACATTTATTGAGATTATTAACAGGCTAAAAGAAGTCATGATCTAAACATACTAAATAATGTAACTTCAGAAAACTCTATATTTCTATATTACTATAATCATGATAATATCACTGTCATCAACATCTAAACTAAAATTCTGATAGATTAACAGAGAAAAAAAACGTATATGTAATGATTATCTCTAACAAATACTTAAAACAGTTGTAAAGATCATAGTAAACAGGTAAATGCAAAATAATCATGATAATGTAACCAACATGACCAATTTTGAGACAATTATATTATGAAGAATTCAAATTAATATTTAGGAATAATAAAAACCCAAGCCATGAAGAAATTCTAAATATTAAAAAGTGAATATCAAACTGACTTATAGTAGATATTTCACCAATACTTATGCAAGAAATTACATCAAATATTTAGTTTCACTCTTTATTTCAGCTATTTATTTTAACAATAAAATCAATTTACAATGAGAGAAATTGAAAAGGTGGCAAGTAATAAAATCATCAGATTACTCAAGTGAACAATTTTGAAATTACAAACAAGTATATAGTTAAATAAATAAAAAAAATTACTTGGTCTTGAAAAAAAAAACTCAATTAAAACGGGACGTAACATTGTTTTCTTTTGTAACTGGGACATTTATGAATTTGCACCCGTTGAAGGGAGTTGTGCTCCTGAAATATTATGCAAAATTGTGCGTTTTTAAAATTAATGAAAAGAAGCATCAAATTACTTCAATATTAAACATTGTAGAACCAGATTAAAACTTTTTTTTCATTCTATTGTATTTAATTAAAATAAAAGGAATGCAGAGCTTCTGAAAATAACATGTCAACAGTCTTGTGTCTAAACAAGAAAAATACCATCATAAAAATACAAGCTAAAACTGCACTGTAATAATTCAACACAAATTTATAAGCTGAAGCATATAAAAAATCTGGTCACATGAACACTAAAAATGATGATTCTGCAACATTTTAAAGTTGTCACAATGTATATACATGTAAATATAAATTTCATCCAAAAAGGGCAACAAACAATAAAAAATATTAAGCATGAAAACCCTGAGTTTTAATTATCTTAGGGACCTGCAACAGGAGAAGGTCCAAAGCTCACATTTATCAACATCTAAAGTAAACTATACTACCTCTTAAAAATGACAACTAAAACTTAATAATTATATAAGATCACACAAAAATTGAGACAAACATGCTAAGTACAAAATGATGCAAGAATCATGTGAATTTATGATAATTACAGAAATTTAAGAGAAGCCCTGCCTTATAACAATGGAGACAAAACATGCTATGTATGAATACATGAAAATGGTTAAAATGTAGGGGAAAGACTGCCCTTTACATGTTTATATTATGTTGTTTGTACAAGAGAAAAATTTAACAGGTTACTTATGAAGTTATCAGATTACTCAAATAAGTGATTCTGAAATCAAAATCATTTATATAAGTAGTTATTTGATTGGACAAAAAAAATCACATTCATATAAAATTAAAAAAGAGGGAATTTTTGAAAATAAATGAATAATATTATTTTATTGTGATAGACTTATTCAAATGTTATTTACCATGAGCATGTTGAGGCTAATTATGCAATGTTATAATTCAACAGAAATCAAAAAGGTAAAGCATATAAAAAATCTGGTCACATGAGCACTTAAAATGATGATATTGTAACATTTTAAAGTTTTTACAATAAAAATGCATGTAAACATAAATTTCATCCAAAAAGGGCAACAAACAATAAAAAATATTGAGCATGAAAACCCTGAGTTTCAATTATCATAGGGACCTGCAACATGAGAAGGTCCAAAGCTAAAGTTTATCAACATCTAAAGTAAACTAAACTACCTTTTAAAAATAACAATTAAAACTTTGATATCTAAAAACACTAAAATTGGGACAAAACATGTACAACATGTACAAAATGATCTAAGAATAATGTGAATCAATAACAATCACAGAAATGTAGGAAAAACCTGCCTTGCATAACAACATATTTTTATGCATACGATTCCAGAGCACTTTAGGTATTTTCCTGTTAAGGTACCAATGACTGAATACCAATTCATAAATTTACCAAATTGATAGATAACCTGTTATCTTAAATATGTATGAGAATTTGACCCTTCTGATTAACAAAAAATGCTAAAAAAAATTGATGGAAACTACCATACAATGCAGTTGATAAATTAACCTGTTAACAGAACATGTTTTTCAGCAGAAGTACATGTATATTAAAACTGAAAAACATATATTTCTTAATAGAATTCTAACACTACAGACAAATCTTTAGTAAAGCTGTTGGTCTTAATCTCCTACAGACACAATAAAATTTCACAAATCAGTTAACAATGGTTCAGTAAATTCATGTATGAGTTGGTGTTCAATCATGGGTAGCATATCAGGAAAGCAACTGACCCAGATACAGTGACTTAAGTGTTCATTGTTAACATGCCTTAACCAGAGGCTCCCAGGAGCCTGTATCACTCACCTGGAAAACAATTGCTGGGACAAAATTGACATATGGCAGTGGCGGCTATCTTAGTAAACGAGAAGGGTGATCAGATACCATTCACCTAAAGACCATTTCACCAAAGTTTGGTTCCTATTTTCATGTAGCAAGTAGTTCCGGACAAAAACATGAAAAAGTTTTTTTAAAGAATTTTCCATATGGCCAATGTTACACTAAATTTGGCTGTGAACCATCTTGGTTGGCAGGGTCATCAGATATAATTCTGAAAGAAGTTCAACTTAAGATCATTTTACCAAAATTTGGATCCAACTGAGCAAGTAGTTTCAAACTAAAAGATTTTAAAGGAATTTCCCAAAGGGTCCAATGCTAAACTAAGTTCGGCTGTGGCGGCCATCTTGGTTAATGGGTAGGGTCATCGGATATAATTCTGAAAGAGGTTTGCCTAAAGACCATTTCACCAAAGTTTGGTTCCAAATGAGGAAGTAGTTTCAGGTGGAAAGATTCTTAATGAATTTCCCATAGGGTCCAATGCCAAACTAAGTTCGGCTGTGGCGGCCATCTTGGTTGGTGGGTGGGGTCATCAGATATAATTCTGCAACAGATTTGCCGTAAGAACATTTTACAAAGTCTGGTCCCAAATGAGCAAGTAGTTCCAGATAAAAAAAAATTTTTAATGGATTTCCCATAGGGTTCTATGTTAAACTAAGTTCTGCTGCTACTGCCGGACACCATTTTGAACGAACATCATCCAAAGACCATTTAGACAAAATTTAGTAAAGATTAGCTCAGTAGTTTCAGTGGAGATGATTTTTAAAATTCACCCCCCCCTCTCCTTTTTTCTATTTTTAGCAAGGCGGCCATCTTGTTCAGAAGTCTGGGTCATCGGACACAATTTTGGAAGAGGACAATCTGAGGACTATTCCACCAAAGTTTGGTCAAATTTGGCCAAGTAGTTTCAGAGGAGAAGATTAAAATATGAAATGTTGACGGACGGACGACGTACGCCAAGTGATGACAAAAGCTCACATAGCCTTTTAGGTCAGGTGAGCTAAAAAGTATCTTCCTGAATGTCAAATATTAAAAAAGCAGACCTCCTCTTCTCCATTAACTGCGGAGGGTTTATTTTTTTTAATATTTGTTCCAGTTCCACTTTGCTTATGTCTTCAATATCCGGCCACTGGTACCTCCCTTTTTGTACTTTCCGCATACACTTTACTATGGCATGATTTCCAACAAAAGCAATAATCTAAAATTAGAAAAAAAACTTCATAAATAATCTTGGTCCAGAATCGTTTAACTGCTACAACTTATATTGTTTGTATAAAAAAAGGTATGGTTTGATTGTATCAAAAATGGTATGGTTGCTAAGTTAAAGTAAAAGTTGCCACGAGAACAAGGAATCATTTTTTTCTAAGTACATTTTTTACCTAATCACCATGTGCTCAACTCACCTCTGCAATGTAATTCCTTTTTTTGTTTTTACTTCTTCCTTGAACATCGAACTCCACGATACAAAAATCACCTACAACACAATATATTCAAATCAGAGCAGTTTACCTAGATCATAACATCAGTTGAATCCTAAACTTTATAAGATGATATCACATCATTCACATGGGATAAATGAAAACTGTTGTGCATTTCATGCACAAATTACATTTTTACCTATGGATAACTATTAGAAATTAAAGTTGTTACCATTTTCCATTTCTGAACTCCAAAAAATATTCAGCATAAGCAAAACAATTGGACAATACATGTATAAGATTACTGAATTAGGTGATTTAAATCTTAACATTCACTAGAATACATAATTGTTTCTTAAAGCTGATTAGATTACTTGTACAAGTAATATTGAAATCACTTATAGAAGTAATACAAGTAATATTGAAATCACTTATAGAAGTAATACAAGTAATATTGAAATCACTTATGTCGGAAACGACAGCTAATCCCCTGCCTTGTTAATCCTGCTTTGGAAATTCCCTTGAAGTCTTTGAAAGCTGTATTACTATGCAAGATGCATCTGCATACCAAATACCATCAATGCATCTCATGCAGTATCTTAGATCTAAACTTAAACCAAAAACTTAACCTGATGTGTGACGAACGGATGAAAAGCTATATCCCCTTCCCAGCTTTGTTGGGCAAGGGGATAATTAAATTTCCTAAGCAACACTATCTACGAGTTTGTATTATATCAGTATACCTTTTTTAATATCCAGGTCGGCATATTTTGACTGTATATCACCATTCTGCAAGTAGTAAAGATATGCATATTATTTTATGAACTAGTCATTTTGGTCATTTGAAACCAACTTCTACATCATACTTATCTAATGCTTACTCTTCAGAATGTGTAGTATAAGATATTTTTTTATGCTGTACTAGGTATTAATCTGATTTTAATTGATTTTTTTGTAAATATAGGTTGAATCAAAATTGACTTTTAGCTTCTGTCATGTCTGTAAATTGTTATAAAGTGCTACAGTTTAGAATTTCACTTTTCCATGTCTTTTAATTTGTCTGTATAGTCCTCCGCTCCCCTTCAAAATTTAAAATACAATGTAATGATTTTTAAGAAAAATGAAATAGGAGGTGCAACACGTCATGTCCTAATAACAAGGAATCTGTGAAAGTTTGGTTAAAATCTTTCCTGGTTTTTTTAAAGTAGTAGTAGTGGGTACAAATTAAATATGGAACTAATGACAGACAAAGATGCAGGCATATGACAACAAATGCCATGCCTATAGGTTGCCTTGCTAGTAGCAATTGATCCAAAAAAAAATCAACTCTGAATCATCATGATCAAGTGTTTAAGGGTTTGCAATTTTACATATAATTCAGAAATGTTTGTTGAAATAATTATCAGTTAGTATTTTCTCCCTGCTACAATGATTAATACATTAGGTCAAACAAAAAAGTATGCGAGTTGACTGTCACCAAAACATCCATATTCTTTGACCCCCTACCCTTAAGCCTTAATTTCTTGTCAGGATCCATAAATCTCTCATGGAATTGCATAAATTACATTTTAAAAAGAGGATTACAAGTGCTTTAGGAATGATAACCAGTTGTAAGGAGCACTTTCCAACCCATTTAGAGTTATTGCAATGGATTCACAAAATCAGTTAACTATTTTTCATTTTATCTTTACTTTCACATTAGGAATATTAACAAACATAGTTTCTGTGACAATGAAGAATGAGATTCAAACACTTGAAACCCATTAAAATTAAAATAGGGCATTGTTATTGTACGTGAAATACGTACTGCAGAACATGAATGGGCATGCTGTACCTACCTACCATAATTATTTTTAGCTGGTGACAGTAAGACACATAATTTTTTTTGCCATTTAAAAATACATGCAATGTTACTTCAAACTTTCAGAACATGCAAGTACTCGGTTCCTGTAGGTTTGTTAAAATCTGATAAATAGGATAAATGCGAGTCTAGTTGTGTCCTTCTTAAAACTGAAATTTCCTCTTCAAAAAATTTCATCAATGACCAATTTTCCAAAGAAATAAAAATGTGAGAATTGTTGAAAATTTAAACGTTTCCCAAAAGTACTCATAAATAACAAAGATCAAATTGGTTAGTTAAATCCACAGAAGAAATGTTTTGTTTTAAAAATCAAAATATATATGCATAATCAACAGCATCAATTTGTATATTCTTCCCATTGGCCTAAATCAACTGTCCTCCCTCTAACCATTTTTAACTACATTTCCCGAAGGTAAAGCAAAGTTGGGGGTTGAAATTGGTTTTGTAGTCTCAGAGAAGAATATTTTCAAAAGTGTATCCGTTTTTCTATTTATAGTCTAGCAGCTACCTTGTTCGGAAGTCTGGGTCATTGGACATAACTTTGAAAGAGGACCACCCAAGAACTTATTAAAGCCACAATGAAAACTGTAGCAATCTGACCTACTTGCATTAATTATTTTTGAATAAAACATGCTGTAAGCCTGTAACATTTAGGAATCAAATTTAATGATGCATGCACATGATGCATGTTCAAAACTATTTCTACTTAGAAAACCAAAGCAAGAAAACCAATACTAGTGATTCTGTCTGGTCCTCCTTGGGCATGTTGTTGGCATCAATTACTCCCTCGTCCCTGTATCATTACACAGACATTACTTATAGTAAATATTAAGACAAAATAACTTTTAGGATTTGAATGTATGATCAAATATTACAAGTATTAGTTCCACTTTTCTCTAAATATCAAGTGTATTATTTAATTATCTAAATTTTTTAGGGGACAGTGTTCATTTCTTGACAAATTAAATTCAACATGTTCAAGCCATGTCATGTTGTTTTATATTTAAGGGACAAGGTTCATCACAGTATTTTTAACTGAAAACTCACAGAACTTCTGTGCAAAACAGAACCACCAACATTTCTTATTAAAACCATAACACAACAGTGAACTTTTTATCAAGTTTTTCTGGGGTATATTTCTTTTTCCTCTGAGGTTTTCTTCTTTTTTTCTAAATCAAACTGCCATTTTAAGTTGCTATGTGTCAATGATGGTGTTAGTAGTAAATATACATACTCTGCTATTCTGTCAATGACATGTTGAGTGTGATCTTCTGAGTCCGTGTTCACCATGTTCACATCTTGGACATGTTGGGTGTCTTGGACATGTTGAGTATGATCTTCTGAATCCGTGTTCACATCTTGAACATGTTGGGTGTCCTGGACATGTTGAGTATGATCTTCTGAATCCGTGTTCACATCTTGATTATGTTGGGTGTCCTGGACATGTTGAGTATGATCTTCTGAGTCCGTGTTCACATCTTGAACATGTTGAGTATGATCTTCTGAGTCCGTGTTCACATCTTGGACATGTTGGGTGTCTTGGGTGTCATGTAATAAGATATCAAAAGAACTAAAATCTTCATCATGTTCATCATGATAATGTATAGGGGACCTGTAAAAAAGAAAAAAAATACTGATTTCACTCCAATGTTTTGTCACATGCTGCAGTTTAGTGATAATGATAATGACATTTATAGTGCAAATTCTTTTTTCTGTCCTATATCAAACCTCGGTGTTCCATACTTTAGATATGATTATGGACTTTTGCATGGTTTAAATAACTATTTAACTGGGTGGTTAAGAACCAACTAGCTATCTGTGCATGATTATAACACATCCATTTCAAGAACATTCACTTACCATGGAATAATTATCAGCTGCTCAACACTGTTACCATTCTTGTATGGAGATCTGAATAAAAAATGAGTCCAATTATCCAACAACTTATACCAACATTTTTGACGTCAGCAATTATTGTAAAAAAAATTCTCCAGTCTATGTGATTTCAGCTGTACAGATATCTGTAAGAATATTTTTGAGTATTTGATGATCATGATGATAGAATTTTCCAACTGAGGTGCTTGGCAAGTGCAGCATGATGACAACAGAATAGTGTAGATAAACATAGTACTATCACTTGCTTGACACAATAATGTATTTGACACAGTAATATGTTTGACATAATAATGTGTTTGACACTGTGATGTGTTTGACACAATAATTTGTTTTACACAGTAATTGAGAGGAATCCAACAAAAAAAAAATCTCAAAAATGAGATTAATTTTTATGTATACCGTTATGTTAAAATATCATTTGGATCGGTCCACCAAAGCAAAAGAAAAAGTTGTGAAAACCTGTGTGTCCACAGACAGAAGACGCCAACTACAACAGTACCATAACATAATACGACCCAAATTTTTTTGAAGGTTGTATAAAAATGATCACTTGATCACGTAACAGGAAAATTGTCTATAATGACTGCAGTATATTACATCTGTTACCTTTCTTTCAATTATGAAATGAGATGTTTCTGCAAAACATTTCAACCTACCAGAAAAAGACAACTGGAAGCCAAATACAAAAATGTCAGAAAAGAATTATTATAGATGAATCTAGAACAACAAATTTTAAGTTTATACTATGTGTAAATGATGGTGTTAGTAGTAAATATACATACTCTGCTATTCTGTCAATGACATGTTGAGTGTGATCTTCTGAGTCTGTGTTCACATCTTGGACATATTGGGTGTCCTGGACATGTTGAGTATGATCTTCTGAGTCCATGTTCACATCTTGGACATGTTGGGTGTCCTGGACATGTTGACTATGATCTTCTGAGTCCGTGTTCACATCTTGAACATGTTGGGTGTCCTGGACATGTTGAGTATGATCTTCTGAGTCCGTGTTAACAACATCTTCTTTATTCGACCTTGAAAACAAAACAAATATACTGATTTCATTCCAGCTAAAACACAAGATTTATTCTCTTTTTTCAATGATCTGTGAAAAAATATTTACTTCCTTATAACATATAAAAGACGTGAGTACACATTTTAAATATACTTTGTTTGTTTACTCTTTATATAGATTTCAAACTGCTGACTTTCAATTTCAATTGATGCACTAAAAAATTCGTAAGGTTCCTCGGAACCTGGTGTCTTGCCTGCTATCAGTTTGTCAACTGACAGCAGGTGAGACATCTGGTTCCACGGAACCTTATGCATTTCCTTTACCAATAAAGAAATGAAGTCAAGTGACGCATAAAATGAAAGTCGAAGCAATGCAATTTGTAAAAGATACCGGTTTCCTCTGTAAAATACTTATGTTACAATATTACATTATTCTATGTCTAATAGGACATAAGATATTAAATAATATATAAATTCCCACAAGAGTCAATGAAGCATAAAATGTAGGTCATATTGATCCAATTAGTACCTGATACTTGCTCCCTCATTAAATTACATCTGCAAGATTACATGATCCTATGTATAATATTACCAAAGATATTAAATAAGTTGTAAATTTTATCAAGAGTCAGTGAAGGGTAAAATATAGATCAAAGTGACATAATTGGTACTCTGTACTTGCTTCCTCACAATGATACATCTGTATGCAAGATTACATGATCCTATGTATAATAGTACCCAAGATATTAAATTAAATGTAAATTTTATCAAGAGTCAGTGAAGCGTCACCATAAACATGATAGATAAGCCACTGAAAATTTTTCATGCAATTCCATGAAGGTAAAATGCTTTTATTTGAGTTTTAGAAAACTTTATAATGTAGGGTTATTAGGTTGATGCCAACGCCCACAACAGAATTCAAATCTTTATGTCTCGCTGCCGAGACTTTTCATCGCAGGCGAAACAAAAACTGATATGAACTCCACAAAATTTTTAAAAGCTGGAAACAAGAGTTAAAAAAAATTTTCTGATTGTTATCAAATGTCATCTTGCTTAAAATTAATATACTAACCTTTTATTTCCACCTATCTTAGTAGTCTTTCCACGTGTTCCACATCCTCTTCCACGTCTTAGTCCCAGGGCTCTTCCTCTACTTCTTTTCCCTCTGTATGGCCTGTAAAATTGATGATTACATCCTTGTTTATTGTTGTAACAGAGAAAACCACCCAAATGAATTCAAGGGGTAAGAAGGATATGACAGTTTCATGAAGGTGTAAATGGTAAAATAAAAATATATAATACATAGTATGTCTTAACTTGTCAGCAACATCTTTAAATACCATCACACATGTTAACATGTAACATGTCTTCATTAAAATACATGTAAAATTACAGTTTAAAGTTAGCAACCATTAAAATCAGAATAATTATCCTGTACCATTTGTAGAAAATATTTCTAAAAAGAAGGGTTATCTACATAACAACCCTATTTCTTTATTATTTTGGCATTGGCTTTAACAGTACAACTATACTGCAGCTATAAAATAACAAATCCAGCTTTATCAGGACAAAAGAACAAAATAAAAATCAGCCTACCTGTCTATGTCACCCAAATAAAAAATTTCAGACATGTCACTGTCAATCCTGAAAGATGTAAAACAATTAAGCTTCATTAACAATTAGCATCATAAAACATCAGAATCAAACACATATATTTATCGAAAAATGTTCACGTTTGGGGGAATTTCCTTGTTTCTTATTTGAGAGATAACAGTAGATGTAATGTAAGCTTTACTGACATGAAACAAGAGCTCTGCTTCAATTAATCGGCTGTGCCTACCACTATTTCTGTACAATATGTAATTGTTTATTAGTCCTAAGACATACATTAATGTTATTATTGTCATCATGGTCATAGTAAACACCGTTACAGTTTCTGTTTGAAAATGAAGATAATAAAGGACACATACTCATCTGAATCTCCGGACTCACTGGAACTGTCACTGATCCTCCTACAAAATTGAAATATCTAGTATTCATGATATTTGAGTATTGAATATGAAACCTCTTTTTTATTATTCATAATTAGAGATGAAAATCTCTGATCTGAAAGAATGACATGGACTCTACTCAGAGGAAAATAGCTTTAATTTAACAAATTCCTGACTATTAAATCTAAATTATGTTAGAACTAACTCAGATGCTTCGCAAGCACAGCATGATACGACCACAGCATGTTGAAATGTGAAAGGTGAACAAATGAACCTTTGGGTAAGTGTGGACACAGTATTTTGTTGGACACAATAATATGCTGGACGCAGTAAAGTGCTGGACACAGTAATATTGCTGGATAAGTGATCATTTTGAATCGTATTATACTCAAAACTGGTGTCACTATTGCTAAATTTTTCATAAGAATCATTTGGAGAAAACCCTATCAAAATCAGATGAAAATAAAAGTTTTCAATATTATTCGAAATTGAATTTCAACCCG
>JARWCS010196808.1:0-13960 GCA_034783895.1 Geukensia demissa | reverse complement strand
TAATATGCCAAAATATGTCCCAAGGTTTGAAGGCATAATGCACGACCCGAAGTGCCTTCAAACCTTGGGACATATTTTGGCATATTACACGGAAAATACAATATTATTGTATAATTAAATAATTGTTATAAAAAAAAAATATTGTGGAAAGCGACCAAAAATGCTAAATAAGAAATCATTAATTACACTTGTACAAGGAGAATTGGCCTTTTCTGCAGAGAACATAGCATGGAATAATTAAATTTCAGGTGTAATTTTTACAACGGTGTAAAAGTAAAACACTCGAAAAGATAAATTTCCTTCTGTTAGCAAGCACTGATGAGCATATAAGAAACATTTTTCAAGTAATTTGAGGTATAAAATATTGGTATGGGTTTCCGGATTCATTACCAACGTTGAGTCTGGAACGGAAGAAGATAAATTTTGATGCCATAGACATCCGTTGAATTAGTTTAAAAGACGCCGACCTTGTTCTCCAATATTGCGTTTGCAGACCGCATTAACTTGAATCAATGTCGAAACTTTTATCCAGTTGATTGGGTTTATTTACTGGATAAGTACAGTTCAATGTATATGTCTAATCACCAAATGGTAATGGTAACGTTTTTTAAAAATAATCGTTGGGAAGGTGGTCTCTTCGTGTCGGTTTGGAACGTTTCCCAATATTCTAAAAATTGTGAAACATCTATTATGTTACTTACATTCTAACTAAAACATGACAATTCGCAAACTCGGTTTCGAAATTTCTAATCAAAGAATTAAATTCATTGTATTCATTAGTGTTCACCTGTCTAAATGTCAATTTACTTTCGCTTTTATCGTCAGGGAAACAATGCAATTGCTTTATTTAACCTAATGTAATAATTCAATATTCATCTCAATAATCTACCCAAATCATGAGATTTCACGCAAACGCAGCACAATAAGAAGGCAGCACGTTAGGCTTTACAGATGAAAGCTGGGATTGTTGTGAAATAGTTATATGACGGACACAAAAATGTGATGGACAGAGCGGCATGATGGCCAGTAATGTGCTGGGCACATAACTGAGAAAAAATGAAGATTATTATAACATGTATAGGTGTTGGCAAGGCAATATGATAGACAAAACAATATCCTTGACACAGAAAAGTGCTAGTTAAAGTAATGTGCTTGCATTGTATTTTAATATGACAGAAAAAGTAGTATAACACATTTATATTTTGTTCACACGTTTGTGCTATTAACAATAATATGGCAGACACAGTAATGTGTTAGATACATAGACATTTGGAATACAGTAACCAGAAAAAAAATTATAGACCATATGTCACTTTCTTATTTAGATAATTTTATTTCATTGTGGCACGTGGATAGAAAACATTATCAAAACTTGATCCCAATTTAGTTTAAAATAAGGTCAGCTTTTCTCCCTTTCGTTATAATGTACCTAGCTTGGTCTTCAGCTGTTTGAGACAAATATCGATCAGGTTATTGGATGATTTAGTGGCCTTCACTATTGACATCATTGTTGACATGAGCAATAAGTCCACAAACAATAGAAAAATGGTGCCATCTCACGTGATTTGTCTAGAAGGCTTCCTATTTGTCTCATAATGTTTTTGAAATATATACGCAACTTGATAATTTAAAAAAACAAGAATTTTTCTGCAAATTTAATCCCATCATCTTAAAAAGTTAAAATCATTTGAAAATCAAAGACAATTTTGGAATATTAATTACTGAACGCGTTCAATGAAACAAAATCCACTGAAAAGCCATCGAAATCGGATAAGAAATAAAAATTTATCCTATCCTGCAAAACTTCTCCCTTTTCCATATATCAATGTATGTCAAAGGTATGTGTATTTGAAGTGCTTAGAATAGCGTTTGTTGCACACCGAGAATGTGTAATGTGTTTTACGAGTACGTACGTTGACTATCTGGATCAGTCCGTTGACTTTCCTTTTTTCATAGTTGATCAAACAAATGATTTCCTTTCTATTTTCAGATACTAAGACTGTTCAACAACACCTGTAGGCCACATTGCTTTAAACATATGATTAAGCTACATTGATAACTTAGATATTCAGTTTTATGTATTATGTACTTGATTAATGTGATTTGTATGTACATCAGCATGCAAAGTACGACGTATTTAAACTTAACAGGATAAGGTCAAATAATTGCTTGCACTGTTTTTGTATTTAGAAAAGTAGTTCTAAATTGAAGTTGAATATATCATGCGGTTTTTAGTAACATAAAAGCTATGTATTTTATTTTAGGTATATACTAACAGAATTTCAGGGCACCGAAATGACATTAAGTACGTTTATAATTTGCTTCATTTTATTTTATAGCATCAAACGAGTAGTTTTACATTTGTATTAATTTTGCTTATTGTATCCTGTTTGTATCATGTTTCATCGACCTTGATGTGATATTTCTAATTAGGTCACGACAACAGTAATTAATTTTACTTCTATTCAAATATGAAAGCTGGTTTAACAAATATTTCGGAAATAGATCAGCAGCTAGAACCCATTATTTTCTAATTGAACATTATCAGCTTGTTTTTATGATCGATCTGCTGTTTTTGAAGTTGCATGTACCACCAACTGGGTCAGCCATTATGGACCATGTTTTATTGGAAAATCAATGCTCCTAGCTGACAGAGTTTCTTTATTGCAGTAATAATTACTCTGGTGATACAATCGTTATGTATTGTTAACAATATACCTATTTTATAGCTGCTATGTTTGACATGATAAATCTATGGAAATTATATAGTCACGTTAATGTGCTTTTAAATGTTTCAATGTAACTATAATGTTCTGAAAATCGAAATATTGCTTTGATTGCTAAACAAAATAGTGCAAGGAGAATTATAAAATGTGCCAATAATTTTTATTTACTATGTTTAAGTCGTTTAATCAGAATTTGTTTTATAAAAGTACACTCTTATTCTTTGATTAGTTTTTGAAGAGAACTTTTCAAACAATTGTGTTTACTTTATTTTACTGATTTTTTATTTGTGTTGGTTATTTGGCTTCTAGGTGAGAAAATAAATACAGTTTGGAAATTTCTAATCAGCAACCATAACAAAGAAGAGATAGGGAATACACGAACACCGTCTTATATTTAACGAGCCTCAGTGGGAATACTTGTGTCGTGTGATTGGCATTTTGAGCAAGCGTGATCCGGTATAGTCTGAAAAAAAAAATCAGCGTGAAAACGTGAAGCAAACCTTCACGTTATATGTGAATGAACATTTTAACGTGATCCGTGAAAAAATACTTTCTTTAAAATACAAGGCATTCAAAAAAATGGAACAACATGCACGTCCACACGACATTCGATAAAACACAGTGGACTTCCAAACTTTCCAGCACGTGATAGCTTGTGAAAGAAACTCTTTGAGCTTGCGACATCCGATAAATATCAAAGACTTTCGAGCACAACAATTACTTATTCAATTTTCGACTTCAAGCAGTGAAATTAAAACCATAAAACAAAAACAAAAAAGATCGCAAAGATTTTAAACAGCACTTAAAAGTAATAGAACGAGAACTTTTCGCGTCCAAGTATATACTGTTGACTTGACTATTGACAATTGCGTTACCACCGGAGCTATGATAACCAGCAAAATAGTCATAAATTAACCTCAAGGATACAAGGTAACAAAGTTAGCGTTTACAAATTAATTTGAAAAGGTTGCTAGACAGGCGTTACTAATGATTTCTAAAAGAATATGTTAGGAGAGCTACTATTATTTACACAAAATCCTTAATTCTTAAGGATACAAATGAAACATTACTATGTATAGTAAAACTATCACAAAATAGATATATTTCAAAAATATTACCATGCAAAATTATCAAAAAGGTTTTTATGGTTGTATAAAAGATATACGTCCAAAGACAAGACTTGTTTGTTCCAAAGGCAGCACATATTTCTTGAATATATACTTGAAAAACAAAATTAATGCCCTTGATGATAATTAAAAGGTATCCGGAACATAATAAAAATGGAGGTCAATAACTTTTATTATTGTTAACAATCCCATGGAAATCGTGATCTTGGTTTTATTCCCGATATGTAATATTGGTGGATAGATAAATTCTCTTTAAGTCTGTTTTAATTATCAAAAGGTTTACTATCGATTAATGGTATTTCCGAAGTTTACCGAGATTTTCCGATGTCATTAGGTTAGATTCTTCTAAGACCATCAGGGTCTGTTTTATTATCACGTGGTTAATTATGTTCCGAATACCTTAAGTGGATGATATGTCAGTATGTTCAACTACGGGTTTGGAAGCATGCAACTATAGATCGATAATTATATAACATTTATTTATATCTTTATATTACATGAAAAAAATTAAAAGTGTCGGGATTCTCATTTTCTAACACACAATTCTGCTTTTAAAGAGTTATAATGTTTGATAGCAAAACAAATATATTTATGATCTTGACTCGTGTAACTAAGTGGTTTGGTAGCTGACGTTTAACCATGTAGCATAAGTAGTAAGCAAATCATTATCACCTAAACCAAAAATATAACATTCTTAAATTCGCGCCATGGTTTGTACCATACGATAAGAACGACTCGAATCACAACGAGTTTGATAATTCTATTTGTACACTAAAGTGATATTTTGCTGTTTTGTATTCATCAATTAAAATATGGCGATTATATTTTTTTTGTCCTTGTTCACCGACACAATACGTAGGATACTATTACAGATATATAACTGAAGAATATGCCGTATTTTTGTTTACTGTAAGTCTGATTAAAGATCTTAAATATGCCGAAAATCTCATGAGTATATTTGACCTGCAATATCATACATTTATCATGATTATGACCGTCTATGAATTTGATAACTTCATTAGAAAGATTCACTTTTTGATAGAGTTGGTGATAAAATCGCTCTACTTCTATAACATCCATTATTCTCCATGCATACTTCCTCCAGAGAATTATTTAATATTTCATTGTCTGGGTATAAATCCTTTCCTATCTATAACATTATAAGATGAATTAACAGAAATTATCCATATAGTAAAACAAAGATCGTCATTGTCATTTTTTAAAATATGTTCAATCGGGGTTTAACAAATATTTTTTTTTGTAAATACCGTTGCAGAATTTTAACATGTAGACCCAATCTGATTTAAAAATGATTTTTGTAAACGTGATCACTACAATCGCAAACATAGATCAGGTGACGCTACATTTGACTTTTGGGGGATCATCGTGATATGCCAGGACTAACGCTTCATATAAGTGGGAAGTGGAGTCTTCTTTGGCTGACATAAAATGACATGGAAATTGAAATTTTAAAGAAGAGTCACAAATTTTTTATTAATGAACATATTAAACAAGATGATTGAGACCTTGTTTTGACCAGATTGCGTGTAGACCATTTGTTATTTTAACATAATCCTCAAATCATCAGCTGACTGTGGTAAGGAGGCAGTAAAGTTTTGACGTGATTGAGGTATATCATTTCCGTTAATGGAGTATTTTAAGTTGGGAAAGATATTTGTCTTTTTTCCTCCTTGTTTAATGTGATCATGAACTTCAGACTTATTCGAATTAATGTCGTAACAAACACCGTCAAAAAGGAGCAGTATTTTTGCATATCGACATTATTCATGATATTGTCTGTAAATTTGGAATTTTTGAAAAATGCAATTATGATTTCGGCTTCCAATTTTTGGCTTCAACCGGCTTGGTGAAGGTTCATCCAAAAAAGTCTTATGCAGATCAATTCCAACATATCTAAATAGGGAATGTGGTACTATCTTCGGTAATAATTCTGTATTCTTTTTTATGCAGATCAATTCCAACATATCTGCATTGGGAATGTGGTGCTGTCTTCGGTAATAATTCTGTATTCTTTTTTATATAACATAATGTCGAAAACAACAAAACATTGAGAAACCAAAACGTTCAAAACAACAATTATTATTACTCTATATCCTGCCGGTTTATGAGAGCAACGGACTTGATATACTGCTAGTATATGTTAAATACATACGCATGCGCATATTTTCATCTCAGCAGGTTTGGCATTTATTTCTGTTTTTAAACGAAAGACAAGTTCTCCCAGATGGGCGTCTAAATTGTGTTACAATTGGATTGAAATGTACATGCATCTAGAATTCATTTGTTTAGTTTCTGGTGCTACCAGAATACTTCGTGGGTGTTTAGGAAAATCGTGTTATGGTTAAAAAAAACTTAAATAAATTATAATTTCATCATTTATATTTTGAAGACATTCGATTATTTGTATATTTTTCTTTCGATGTGCTTAATTACGAATATTTTTATGTAAATATGGTCAGCTCTGCTGTACAGCTTAGACTGCCCGCAAGAGATAATAAAGGTTGTAGTTTATTGGTTAGTTATGTTACAAATGTATCTGAATGTAGATTGCAAAAGTCGTCTGACCATTTTTTTCTCATGTTATATGGCCTATACAACATAGAACGTCAAAATTATTGTATGTTTAATGGACAATGCTCTAGGATTTGCTGCAAGAAATTATGATTTGATTTTAATATATATATGCTATACTTCAAGATATGTAACTTGTAAAGCTAGACTTTGTAGAACGTACAAATAGAAGACACATATAATCATTTCATTTGTTATGTTAATGACTTTGGTTCTTTTTTTTTTTAATCCTTCTTAATATATGTAATAAGCATACATCATAACCATTTGAAAACTGTAATCCGCAATCTTTTGAGGCAAAATTGTATATGAAGATTAAGTTTATTCAAAAATTAACGAGCGCGTGATTGAGTACTTTAAAAAAAAAACCTTATGGATCAAACGAAACAAAAAGACAAAATACTAATGTAAATGAGAGGGAGGTTGAATTTTTCTCCAACAATTTACAATATCCCATTTCACAGTTATTATTACAATTATCTCCGTTCACACAATCTTCAATTTTTTTCAGTTAAGTGCAAAAATACTTGCCAATGGATTTAATGGTCTTTTACACATACCAGCTAACCCTGAATCAAATTACGTATGATGACAGGAAGAACTCTTTGAACTCTCTGGGTGATAAACTTTCATGATGTCCTCACTTCAACATGTCGCACAAATATTTTGAAAACATTCTGTCAACACCCCTAATTTTTACAAAAATGTAAATTTTTATGGATATGTAAGCCAAAATGTGTCCTTACTGTTATTATTCTTATGAAATTTCAGGATCATCAATGTGTTTTATTCCGTCCTCGGACATTATCATATAGAATAATGGTCTTCCAGACATTTTTTCACGGCTGACACTACTAAATCCTATAAATACACTTTTTTCTTTCAACGTGTGAACATAAAAAACAGTGGCATTTTTTAAGTTATTTTATTTTCTATTGGTTTTTTACATCGGTTGTAACATACTTTTATCAAAATTTGAGTTTATATCGCACTAAAATCTTTAGACCAATCTGCCAACCCATTTTCAATTTTTCTTATAATATGTTATAATTTCCATTTAACAAGATAAGTTTTTCAAGAGTTTTGTTATGCCTGTTCTCTCAACTTCATCATCTTCAGCAGATGAGAAAATACTAGTATTCAAACTGCAATTGAGACTGTGGCCACATTTGCTTCTTCACTACTTCATCTGATGGATGATAAAAAAAAATGCCTGACATTTCTCTTTGATCTGATTGAAACATTCAAAAATAATTCAAATATACCAAAGTGGCAAAATCAGAATCAGCATTTGAACTAGTATCTGCACCTCCATCTAACGAATCATTCTACTCTATAGTTTTCTTAACTGCAGACTCAGCATAAGCTTAATTGTTGAACATTTTCTCTAATCATTAATGTTAAGTTAGCTGTCTTCAAACTTAACAGATTTCTAAGCACAAACAGATTTTTTAAAACTTTTGCTTTGTCCTCGCTCTTCTTTAACCCCCTTTTGTCCTTTCTCATTCTCCATTCTTATCTATTCTTTCTTCTCCTAAGCCTTCTGTCCCTTTTTCGTAACCAACTCCATCAACTCTCCACTGTCTCCATAGACTGCATTCAAACTCTTTGACTTGAAGTGTGTCATCACTTTCTCCAATCAAACTAACAATCAGTCAGCTCTTTATTATGCCGCTGGTTATTATCAACCTGCTTGGTTGATAATTTTTGATTTAGATATCTGGAATTTCCTCTCCAACAATTTAGGAATCAAGAATGTAAAATAAAACCAATGAACATATTATATATAAGAAATTTGTAACCAAGAAATTAATATAACCAATAGAAAAAATAAGATTAAATTAGATGAGATGAAATTCATCTTGTAAAAGTACTCATGAATTACTAGTTCAATCCAGTCTGATCAATAAAGTGTAAAAAGACATTCCCGTACCTTTCTAATTATATAATTTGAAGAATTAGATTAACTCTGTTGTTTATGATAATAGTACATGCAAGTGCAAAAAGGTAGACTCTCCGGAAATTACTAGGATAAAAACATTTCACGAGTCTAGAAAATACATATATTTGTAAGTAAACATGAGTTGGTAAGGTTGTCTGCAAATAATTATATATACATATTGATGTAACTTCATAAATTGCCGAAAAAGCAATTTACTACATAATTCACAGGTTTTAGTAAATAATGTCATTTATGACAATTTAGATTGTTTACTGATTTAAATAACTCTATTCCATATTGTAAACTGATAATGTTACAAGATAATAACTCATGCTAACAAATAAAAGGTTAAACCAAGGTAATGATAATACTTTTGTCTAACAGCGAGTGTAATTTTTTAAATTCTCTCCTTTTCTATATTCCTGATACACAACAAAGCCAATATGTGAAACCGATTGACAAAAATCATCTTCCAAATTTCAAAGATTTCCTTAATTTTGATATTGTCACAAGTGGATACATTAGAATTTCTTCCTTGTTCAGGGTTCAATGAATAACAAATACTAACATAAGGCTAGAAACCCTTGAGTAACACTCATCAAATGCTAATCCGCGGTCATATATGTGTAACAATACTAAAGTATACGTTTTCCTATGGTGAAACCCCCAAAAATCATTTGAGACAAAAGAGATGCAAAATGGAATTATACAATAAAGAGTCTGAAATTAACCGAGTAGTTTAGAATGCGTTGTGACCGGAAATGTGTTCCCCTAGGGGTTGGACAGAAAAACAGTCACACTGCTAAACTTTATACATCCTTCTTTAACAACAGAACAACCGTTACTTATAATTTGTACTAAGTATTTGGTATCATAACAAGGACATGAATCCAATATGCAGAGGAAGAAAGAATACTACACCAATATATGGAAAGGTTAAAATTGGAAAGCTGAAATCATCCCGTTTGTGTTAAATCTGATAAAGTATATTATTTCGCTTTATTTCAGTTCCTGGACAGATACTCTTTCATAGCCCCCCCCTCCCCCCCGGGCTTCCGGGGATAGATTTCAGCCGTTCGGTTTCTCCGCCTGCAGGTAGTACGCTTGCTAAAGGGACGTCCGCTGGTTGTGCGGGATTTATAAATACTCAAACATCCCGAGAGTAGCCTTAGACATTTGTTGCTCGGTTTCTCAGCCAGAAGATAGAATCCCTCCAAAAGGGGCGTCCGTTGGTTGGGCGGGATGTATAACTTCTCAACCCGTCTCGGACGTGAACGTTACCGCCGTGCCCCGTGTTAGGAAAATGCCACGCTCTCAGCACGTTAAAGATCACTTTGCAACAACTCGTAATGAGTAGTCCGTAGGTAACCAGCTAAATTTCCCTCCCCTACCCAAACAGTCTCAATTTGGCATCCCATGGTTATTAAATTCCCCCGGAGTTCCCCCATTGCTAAACCCCTTTTATGTTTTACTGTTTGATATCTTGTTCTCGTCCTGAATATATATGAAATATTTGCCGCAGGATGTTAAGCAACAATCAATCCTTCACAGGAGTACAAAAGTCGGCCAGTAGGAGCACGTGGTTTGTCTTCTTTGCAATGTCAACGATCTGTTGAAAAAATTGTCCACCAATGTCTACAAAAATGTCGTTAATAAGAAAATCCAGTATTATAAGAATAACACCTTCAGCGTATAAATAAATCTTGTATTTTTATTTTAAGGATATTGCACAATATTCATTATTGTATTTGAAACTGATACACATCTTAGTTTTCACAGTTCCATTCTATTAATCCCGGTCAAAACAATATCTGGTTTTATCATTAATCTACAGGTCAAATTACCAATTACATGGCTACATCATTTGCCATGGACTTGTGCTTTTTGATGATTCTGCAAGATAATTTTACGTAAAGTATTAATTTTCTGTAAAATCAATATTCCTATTTGAAAAACAATCTTTGAATTTGATCCCCATAGGATTGATTTAATCGACATGGCGTTTAATTACTAACTATTAAACCAAAAAGAAAGGCTAATATTCACAAATTACATTGGTTCGGGAAGGGAAATGAGAGAACCAACCAAGAGGCTAGGGGTAAAGGAAATACGACAAACCCGAGAATAAGACAAAGGCAGAACACGAAAGAAAAGCACACAAGACTAAATATTAAGAAAAAACGATTATAAATTGCCAGTGTTGAGCAAGCACAAGGTCGTAGGAACAGTCATTCTGTATAATATTAAATATAAAAAGATGACTTCTGTCATCGGGAAAAGCGTCCAGAAATCAGTAAAGATCGAGGAAATCGTAGTCCATCTCGACAGACAATACAAAGATAGGGAGAAGGTTTGGATGCAAACACGGAGTTAACCCACTACATAGATGTCGCTAGTACCTGTACAAAGCAAGGGACTTTGTAAATGTATATATGCTGGTTTTACCATTTCATATTCGTTGTTAGATCAATTAACTTTTTTGCATTTTTTTGTCATTTAACGCATACAAATGCCATATAAGTATTAATATATTGTGATTAAGAGCTCTTCTATCCTATCTTCTTCATAAGGAGTGAGAATCCTATCTTCTTCATAAGGAGTGAGATTTCTATCTTCTTCATAAGGAGTGAGAATCCTATCTTCTTCATAAGGAGTGAGAATCCTACCTTCTTCATAAGGAGTGAGATTCATTATCTTCTTCATAAGGAGTGAGATTCGTATCTTCTTCATAAGGAGTGAGAATCCTACCTTCTTCATAAGGAGTGAGAATCCTATCTTCTTCGTAAGGAGTGAGAATCCTATCTTCTTCATAAGCAGTGAGAATCCTACCTTCTTCATAAGGAGTGAGATTCCTATCTTCTTCATAAGGAGTGAGAATCCTATCTTGTTGAGTGCTATGTGAAACTCTATCGGTTTTTAAAAAACTTGTGATAGGAATGTTGTCTTCTCAACATACCCCTATACCTTTTATTTTCATGGAACAGAATTTTTTCAATTACTTGCAGAGTGATACTGTTAAATTTGCTAACAATATGCATTAATTAAATGTATATTCCTTGTATTTTTTTATTCCTTCAGGGAAAAGTCACAAATAATTGTTTTAAATTTTAACCATAGTGTCCGACGTTTCGACCAAACAGGTCTTCATCAGGGAAAATGTCCTTAAATTTTCCCTGATGAAGACCTGTTTGGTCGAAAAGTTTGGAACAATCATAAATGAATATTTGCAGCTCCTCCTAATTTTGAAGCTAAAATCTGTAGTTTTCTAGTAAAGTAGTCCACATATTTACAGTGCATCTTATACATTTTGTTCCAGATTCTTTATGGACTTCTGGATAATTTTGTCTTAAATTTAAATTTTAGAGTGAAAACTACGTCAAATGATTAAAAAGCACTAGAAGTGAACATTATATTAAATAAATAAGTGGAGTAATTTTATGGACAAGAAGTCCCAGACGGTAAATTTAATTTTATTCATGGGTGATTGCTAATCATGTGTATTGCGATATTTGTTTTCACTTATAGACAATTTCTCAGGTTGCAACATTCACCCATTCTGGTTAACTGATTAGTTCAGTCGCATTCATGGGAAGTAATGTTCATATATCAATTAGATCACTTAAATAATGTTTAAGGATATAAGGGACGTAATGTTCAAATGTCAATTTTTTATATAGAATTTCAATCTATATTTCGATGAGAATGCAGAAAACTATAAAAGGTTCATCTGAAGGAATTGTTCAAAATGACCACTAAATTGGGTCGTGTTTTATACTGCAATAACTATTTGGTGTCTAACTTTAATAGATAGCTGCACTTAGGTATTTAACATTTAAAATCATTTTTACTGTAAAATAAAAAAATTTTAAGTGATATAGGTGTTTCATTTTTTCTCCGGTATCCGAATATATGTAAAGTTAAACTACAAGATTTTCGTGACATTTTCCCGCGTTTATTTTGCAATTTTGTAATTACAAATGTACCTGTAATTGTAACATAAAATAGTGTCTCCCATGAAATATTGTTCCCTATGATAAAGTCTCAGGACGGAATACAACACATTGATGACTGTGAAATATTGTCCATTTGGTTTTTCCTAAGAAATATATAACAGGAAGGACACTTTTTCACAGGACACTTTTTTGCCTTACATAATTACATGTAAACAATAAGGACAATAGGTGAAATGTGGACGATCTCAATGTAATACCGAAAAATTAGTGGAGCTTTGCCATATTTCCGCTCTGACCAAAAACGCAAAGAAAACAGACAGCAAAAACCACATAATTTTCAACTGAATTTCTCAGAAAAATGAAAAGTAAAATAGTGAATCTAGGTGCAGCTTTCAGTTAAAATTAGCAATTTAGTACCGTCTAATCTATGCTCAGTATAAAATACCGCCTGGTTTACATGTAGGTGTCCATTTCAGGAAAGGTTATGATGAACCTTAAATATTTTAAAGCGAATTTACAGCTTATCTCAGAATTTGTCGCCAACAAAAACAAACTGGTGCGCGGCATTTACGACCTGCACGCGGTCCAGTTTGTCGCACATATTTTCCCAATCGGAATACAGTCGATTATTTCCGACTGTCTTCCTAAACATAGCAAGACGGCTGAGTGTAATCTGATTGATATTTTCCGACTTTTTGTCAACATCTTAAATTTTTCATCTGTCAAAAATATAATAAAACGATATATTTCTAATAGTTAACTATTTAGCCGACACGGTTATCATAATCGCACGTATGAAAAACCATGATATATGTCATTTTTATGACAATGTTCAGATGTTTGTACGTAGATTATTTCTTCCATTTTAATCAGTTCCACAGCATTTGACCAAATCAGAACCTGGAATAAAAGTGCAATTTCAAAGACTGAACAAACTGTTCAATGGACCATTTCAGAAATGCAACGGAATTCTGGGAACGCCATGATTGATCCGATTGATTTCCATTGGTTATATGACGTTATTTGCGAGAAACCATAGATTGCGCATGACTTTTACGGGAACGAAAGTATTTAAGTTTGTGGCGAATGATGTGTTCAAGTAAACTGTAGAATTCATTCGCCACACACATTACTTTACTGTAGATATCATTCACCACAAACCTTAGACTGAGATCATTTTCCACAATTCATGTCAGCGGTAAGCATGCAGCCAATTTCACTAATAATTTGATAGAAAATTATTAATGAAAATCTTAATTTACTTCTCTAAAATTCTGCATGTAGAAATAGATAGAAAGACGTTGCAAAATCTGTTAAAAAAATTTATAACTTTAAAATGATTTGCTCATTTAGTTTTCTCTCAGTTGTACCTCATTTTGATCATATTCTCAATATCTCTTTCGTTGGAGTATGCTAACGTCACATCCGTTTCATCGAAAACTACACAGAAAATATAGCAACAGCCGTTTTACGTTGTCGTATGAGAGTCGCCAGTTCTATGAAAATTGACAGCACGCATGTGCCCCAACCCGGAAATTCCGATGCGCATTTCCGGTATGAGAATTGCAAGTTGTTTACCATAGCGATCTTCCGTTCACAATGAAACTTCCGGGTGGCAAA
>JARWCS010196698.1:0-13962 GCA_034783895.1 Geukensia demissa | reverse complement strand
TAGACTAGTTTCACCTACTCAGGGAAAGAGATAATTAAAAAAAATTCCGTGATTCTCATTCAGCCCGCCCTGTTTTTTACTACAAAATTATTCCTGAATAATGCAGACCAGAAATATTCGCGTGGTATCTAATTCCGGCCTAGAATTATAGTTTTTTATGACTTCCGGTTATAGATATCAGAAGACAACACCATGGTAAATAGAACACAAAAATAAAATCTCCCCCACTAAGAAAAAATCTGGCTGTTTCTGTATTTTTAGATCAGTGTGTTTATCCTGAGGCACATAGGGTCCAGACAAGGGCACATACTTCTTCCAGAGAATCTGTACCAGGGCCAAACCGGGATCAACCAGTTCATTTCATTTTAATGAAGTAATGTATTTCTGTATGAAAGGGCTGTATTAATTGCATTAGGCATATGCAGTCAAGGGTATAACATATTTGGGTTTTTCCAGAAAAAATATAAAAACATTTGCTTTATTATACTATTCCAGAATTAAAAAATCCACAAAGTATGTTACATTTTTCTAAAGGGCAATAAACCTCCTTTGTTAAGTTAGACAATTTAGATTTAATGCCAATTTTGTTGATTCGTTTTCTTGATTATGGATTTTAAGCATTCTTAATTAAAATTTGACCCTACATCGCTTTTATTTTTATTTATTTCCGCACTCGAGTGGACAAGTCTGTGAGTGTGAACTAGAGCCAGGTCAAACCAAATGGATTAAAAATGGTATTTGCTGCTTCCCGCTAAGCAAACAGCATTCAGGAGTAAGAGCAAAGACTGGTCAGCCCAGAGTCAGAATAATGTGTCTGGATAAAGTGGCATGTCAGACTGTTGCTTTCGTGTGCTACAATTTAGCAAGTTAAGAATTGGACTGAGCATGTCGGTCTAGTACAAATCAGGATTCATTAGCCATTCATTAATATGCTCTCGTCTTGAATATGCATGCAATATTTGTCACTGAACGTTTAAATGCACGTGTATATGTGTTATATGTTGACCTTACCCCGCATTTGTGTTCTTCAATGCACAGATGTAGTGCCGTCGACATCTAGCAAATAATTCCGTTCAAACCGGTGCTAGGGGCCGTTTTAAACTTACTGTAAGGTACAAGGAATTTTCTTGTACATAGGAAATTTCTTTGTCATGAATATTTACTCCATATCCCCTTTTTTCTATTTCAATCGCTATAAAATTCAGATTTCACTTGTCTTTCATGGGCAATATTCATGGTTAGTTAATCGGTATCATAAGTATTGCTATATATAAACATAACATTCACGAAATATCGAAAAATATTTGCAAAGGATGAGGTGGATAGACAATTGATTGATTAGGCCACACGATATTAATAAATAGTTTTTGGGATTCACTCGCTCCTCATATTCTGGTTTCAAAACTTCAAAAAACTTTACTCGTGCCTTTTTTCATTTTATAGAAATTTTCAACGATATTCCTTACAAATATAAAGAATTAAAACTGTTCGCTCGCTCCAAAAAAATTAAATTAAATGTTTAAACTGTTGTGTTCGCATTATTTTTTTTAAATTGCGCTAAAAAATTATTAAAATAGGTAATATTTACGAAAATTTTACCCCTACCCCAATTTTTTTTATTTAAGTTGGCAAAATACAAGCCTTGTGTGAACTTGAAAAAATGGTTTGGAATCATGTAAATTACTTTTTTACTTATGAAACAAAGAATAGTTTAAAATTTTAACAACATTTATATCTGAATTTAGCCGTTAAAATGTGAAAAATAGGTTATCAAAAGATTTTAGATTTCTTTTTATTTCCTTTTTAGCAGTTTTTCAGTTTTCTGTCCCGCATATAAATCCGAACCCCCCCTTCCCCATGAAAATCAAATGCTCCCTGCCTAAGGCTTTTATTTAGTTAATCATTTGCACTGGTGAAGTTGTTTATTGTACCAAGTTACATGCACGATGTTAAATGGAAGTCCCATAACCTCATTGAGCACACAGGCATATGGCTATTGTTTTAAAACAACGGAGGTATTTTAAAGTGAATTGAAAAATTACAAACTTGCCAACCCCTGGTTTTTGTGTGGTTCCTGTTTTAATTCTGCATGTTGCTTGACAACAATGAAAAATTCTGCTTCAAAAAATTAAGTATGGATATAACAAAATCAAATCAACCGATGGGCCAGAATTCAGAAAATACTAGCGCACTTGTTCCAATTTCTTCAGAACGACTGGACAAAGGAATATGTAAATTACAAAATGATGCCTTTCGAGTATTACTCAAAGCTGTTGAAAAATTGTCATAATATTCCTAACCCCAATGGTGTTGATATAAATCATGTATTTAACATGCATCGGTCTTAAAATGTTTGTGGTGGGTTAAGCTGACCAAATTGTATGTACACAGACGCTGTCTGGCATGAAAAAGTCTATTTAAAAAGAATATATTAATACAAATATTACCATTTACTAGAGGTATTAAAACCAAACTCCATCAAATCGTAAAATTGCACATATCAGAAATTTGTGTGTATGTCATAAGTTAAATATCTCATTCCTAAGGTTTTAAATTCCATAGGAACTGAAATGTAATTTTAAACGATTCATTTTAAAAATTTTAAAAATTTTTCAACGAAAGCAATTCACATATCCACTAATGTGACAAATTCCTTCACTGTCGGCTGATCTGATAAGAAGTGCACGAGTTTATGTATATTATTTTTTGTATTCAAACACTAAAAATTATTGAATTGAATCGATAAAAAATATTGATTTCCATGTTTTTACATGTCTATAGTACATTTTTCCTGTCAATGTGCAAAATATCAGATTTGTATGGAGCTAAGTACTTTTTCGAAGGCTAAGTGTACTTAGCCAGGGCTATTCGTTGTTTAGACACTTCCCGTTTCCTTGATTGGGTCTAAGGGTGAATTAATAATATAATAGTTCGTGTGCTAGGTGTGTTTACCGTGTAAACCTACCAGTCCTCACCAATTACATTAAATTTGTAGTTTTACACTTTGACATATTCTAAATGTTGACAAGCATACTGTTGGAATGCTTGTAGGTTTTTATGTGTATTTGTACCACGTCGTGAAATCGTCAAGGCATTTTTATGCCTTTATTATCTGTTTTCATACACAATTTCTTTCTTTGGTCCATTTGTAGAGATTTTTCGATAGCACCACGACTCTCAGCTCAAATTATTCTGTTTAATATTTGATACTTAAGTGACACCTGTATAGCTAAACATGACAACTTTGATGGTTTTATTGTCGTATAAGAGATGACAGGAACTTCGATGTTCTCATAATGAGTTGCAATATGTTAAGTGAATTTAGGAAGAAATATTATGACCCGATCAATAATGTGAATTTCTGTGTTATTAACAGGTGTTTAAAAAAGCTGTCATTGACTGTATTAATATTTTCGAATTGATTCGTGTAAGATAAAAAAATATTTGTCTTTTTTTTTCGTCAGAAAAAATAGCTTTTGTCAACCATAGCAACTGTTTAGCTACATGTATAACAAAACACCATGCAATCAAATAAGTCCAGTGTAGAATACCAATGTGAGGAATCAAAGAGTCGAGACAAATTTGAAATAAACTAAACGAAAAACGAAAACAAAATGAATAAAGGTTTGGAATCCACGAACTCCTTTACAAAGCAGAAGTGGCATCAGGTGCTCATGACGGGTAAGCATTACCTGTCTTGTGCGCAACGCCCGTAGTGGAATCCTTAAAATCTAATCCAGGTTAACGTCAATCCGAGAAGAGGTCAAGTTATATATATTACCGGTACAGGTCCATATCTAGTTGAGATTTCTTATACCATATGTATCAACCTATTCATAATGGCGACCTCAAAATTTTCGGAGAGATGACTTCAACCTTGATTGGATTTTTTCTTATGTAATTAATGCGACAACAGAAATGCTCATTTTAGAAAATCCGGATACTTGGAACTTGGAACAGGCATGAATCAACTACGAGATATAAACCAAGCAGGCAAGGGAAGTAGGATTACTGTTTCATAAACATGCAATTATGCAAACTTTACAATAGGAAAGTTGAAGTCACCCTATTGTTCATAAAGCTTAGTTTTAACTCTTGGTCAAATTCAAAGTCTTAATCTAGGTATGAAGCATATTTTGTTGAGTCTGTGGTCTACTTAATTTCAAGTTCGCTGGGAAATATTTGGTCGAGATGTTCACTGAACGTAGAATTATTCAAAACAAAACATTATCGATATAAAGAAAAGTAAAATAGCGATCTGGCAAATTTCGTTTGGTTATAATGCAGGAGACACTGAATAAATTCTGCTTCATACGAGAACAAAAAGAAGTCGACTAATAAGAGCGTTAAAAAATTCGCCCTACAAATTCTACAAAAATGTTGTCAAACAGAAAGTCCAGTATTTTTACAATATCACCTTTACTGTATTTATTAGCGCAAGCGGTGTGTTCTCTAACAAAATCAGACATCTTTTTATGAATTTACATTACATTCATGAACCCATCAAATATCATCTTCATGACGCATTGAAGGCCGGTAAGCTGAATATACAGATTTCAATCGGGGAATTTTATTAATTACAATCTGCAATTTGAGAATCTTATTTAATTTTATATTTTCTTTATATCATCATTACGTTGACGCTTTGTTCTGTGTTGACACATTGGCAATATCGGCATTTTTTACAGGTCGTAATTAACTTAACTAAAAAACTTGCCTATAAGTAAAACATTATTGATCAAGCGTAATTTGAACTAACCTAGACAAAAAATTTAAAAAGTTTAAATCACCATGCATGACAAACATTTCTTATGGTATTTATTGTTAATAGCAACGTTAGCTATTCAGTGTTAGATTTAACAGCGTTACACACGCGTTAGCCAATAAAAAATTGCAAGCATTTGAAACCTCTGACATCCTATGTTTTGGTTCTTATGTTACTGATGAGAGGTTACACCTTGACATGTACCAATAGGTTACTAAAATTTGCCATGTTTATTCGTTCAATATCGATAATCTTGTATTTTATATACCTCTTGGTTAAACTATTATGTCTTTCGAGACAGAATGCAATACCCATTGAATTATTGCGTGTAAATAGTATGGGAACGTGATGCGGCTTTGACTCGTTTATTGAATCCTGCAATATCTCTACAGAATATGCATTTCCATGTGTCGCTTAAACATAACATATACAAGGTTAATATGAAATCATTAGAAACATCAGATAAAATAACCTATGTTTAGATATGAAATGTTGTTTGATCCGCTTTTTAATGCTTTAGTGTATTCCAGTTTCCCCTGCCTAATTATTGTATTTTGTTGAAGTAAAAGCATATAACAGTAAGATGTTTGGGAGTCATCGTTAAATTAAAGAAGAATTTATTTATTGTTTTATCACTTAATACTCTCCACTTTTTGAAGGAATAAAAATATCCTCTGCAATTCATATCTGTTTTTTTTTATTAGTAATACAATAATATGAACAAGCTTTTTGAGCTAAAATCTCTAACCTTAACCCTAACCCTAACCCTAACCCATATTAATGAGTAAGAGTATATTGCATGCATATTCTGGACGAGAGCATATTATGATAATCATGAGTAAATTCTACTTTGTACTAGACCGAATCACTGGGCCAGATTTATCGTCCATAGGAGGACATGCTACTTTACAAGACACATGACTATGATTCCGAGCCGACTAGTCTTTGTTCTTACTCCTTCATGTTGCGTTCAAAGCGGAAAAGCAGCAAATACCAAATGTAATGTCTTTGGTTTAAACCGACCGGGGATCGAATCCACGACATTCCGCACGCTAGGAAAGCATGCTAACCATTATACAACCGAGGCGATTTAAAAGTATGAATAAAGAATATATGCCAGAAAGACACGATCCACATCTTACATTCTTTTCTTTAAAAAATAATATAAAAACAATTTCATCTGCGCATAAAGCTACATCAGACACGCAGGGGTCCACAAATAAGAAGACCAGTTAAACATTTTGAATTTCCAGATACATTCATTGACCAAAAAAAGATATACAGTTCATAATGTAATGACCGCCGCTTAAACAAATATCAGGTAAAAAGGTAATATAAAAATGGGTATACGAATATGTTCATGATTCAGCAAAAAGTATATCATATTATGTATTATTGATTTATAAAATAATATTGGATAATTATATTTTAATTATAATACAATAAGATAATGGAATGTTTACATCAAAATTACACATTTTATTTAGATTAAGTGGTACGACGTAATTAATAAAACAAAACAAGTTAAACAGAGTGCTTGGACATAGTGCACAAAAGAACCACTTACTAATTAACAATATTAACCTTAATCTAATCTGTCATGGAAACATTTGATATTCTGTATTAGATCATCTTTGTAAATCAACATCCTTGTATTTTGTTTACCCTTGAATTTCGCGTGTCCGATTATCCATTGCCTGTAATGAAATAATAAAGCCTTCTCTGGTGGAACATTATATTCCTTTCCTGCCGAACCTGGTTTACATTTATAAATTTTATGTATTCCAAGCTCAAAGGCTCTGCTTGACTCTGCAAGATATTTGGTACGTGAATCTATATTATGAACAGGTCCATGCTTTTGTTTAAGTAATGAATTTACTCTGTATTTTAGTGCTAATTTCTTTTCTGCAAAATCTATAACTGTGTCAGAAAGATTTGTACTAAATTGAATCATTTGAAATTTGTAAGAGGTAAATCCATGAGGTAAATCAAGCATCAGTTCGGTCCATGTACGAAATTTAGTTGGAATTATGAATTCATCTAAATCCTGATTAACTATATACCTACTTTTATATTTGTTGCGATATAAACAATCATTCAATGCAGTCATCTGAGCATGGTAATGAATTCTGGTCAAATTATACGGCATATTCCAAATCACTATTTCAAGCAGACCTTGGTCTTTGTAGTAATTAAGGACTTTCTTTATTCTGTGTGTAATCTTATAGGCATAAAACGTGAAAAACTCCGCTCCAAGTAATCGATTTAATTCAATCATCTCAACTAATTGATTTAAGTTATCATACGGTCCATGCAGAGGAGCCGTGCATACTGTAAACGTCCTTAATTGTCTCAACGAAGGATATATGATAAGTTTGCTCTCTCCGCGTGGTTCAGAATACGGTCTAAATAACGAAACATGAACTGGACGGAAACCCTGTGGCAGAGAGCACTTGAATAAAGCTGGACTGTATCTATAATTACAAGACAGAAAATTATTATTTTATATTTGAATATAAACTTCACCTAATGCCGTTGAATATGACGATCAATAAATTAGGCAGAGTTATAAGTACTGGTATGTTTTTAATCTCATATTTGATTAATGTAAATGCTTGCATATTTTTTCGTGAAATGTGTTTGAAGTCTATATACCTGTTCAATTCATGTCACCGATAATTAATATTCTGCAAGGCAGGTTTCAACTATCCGACGCGATATATTTCGTTTTTCATGAACAAAATTTTGATAAAATGAAAGAAACGAGTAAATGTACGAGAATTTCTCTCCAACCATGAGAACAAAAACACATAGAAAATTTACAAATCTAAATGTCTCTACAAGGTCTTTAACAAGGTTTGAACCACTTCTTGAGCAAAGCTCTTAATCGCTTCGAAAACACGTGTAGAAACGTTATTGCTCTTACCAAGAATAAATGTTCATATAACCGCAGCACGTTGAAATGTAAAAGTCAACGAAAGATTTTTTAAGTAAGTGTGAACACATTGTTTTGATGTACACAGTAATGTGCTAGAGACAGTAAAGTTCTAAACACAGTAACTGCTGGACACAAAACAATAGGACCAGATAAGTAATCATTTTGACCCACATTATCCTCAAAACGAGTGTTATTTCGCTTGCATTTTTCATTAGGAATGATTTGGAAAAAAAAACAATCAAAAACAAATGAAAAATAAAGTTTGTCCATATTATATGAAATTAATTTTTTTTCCCCACTTTCATCCCTATAAAATAAAAAATGATAAGCGAAAATCTGTTCACATGCTACGCAAAGCCCTCAATGAGTCGAATCAACTGAAAAATGACCTCTTTTATCTTGATATTGGTAAGAAATAGTCTGATAAAAATCTGTTGACGTACTACTGAAAGCTCTAAATGTGATTCAGATAAAAAAAATCCCATTAAAATCCGATCAAAAAATATATTTTCCCATTCCACACAAAATGACCCAAAGTTACTCTTTTTAGCAAACTTGACCCCTTTATCTTGCAAACGGTAATAGGGAGATTTCTTTTGGCATACTACTGAAAGCACTCATTATGAGGAATCTAATGAAGAAAATCCCATCAAAATCCGACCAAAAATTTTTTTTCCCAGACCCCAGAAAATGACATCTTGTGTCTCTTTCCACCCTTTTTCAAACATAAACCGTGAAAGATACCCAAAAAATGCTTGGAAAAACATTTTCTGCATTTTTCAAAAGGAATCAAATGGACAAAAACCCCATTAAAATCAGATGATAAATTAAAAAGTTTCGAAAATTTGGGCCATGCCAATTACAACACATTGTAACTTGTAAAAAAATACTGAAAAAATATTAAAAGCCCCTTTTGGCCACTCATAAAAAACGGGGAGAGCTGACACCCCCAAAATCAATCCCAACAATATCTCATAATAGGAATCAATTTGTCAAAATATCAAAAGAATCGGTTCATTCCATTAAAGGATAAGTTGCGGAAGCCTTTGTGTCCACAGACAAGAAGACACCGCCGACGACGACATTGCCATAAAATAATAAGACCGCATTTTTTGCGGTGGTAAAAAAATGTAATGCGGGTTTTCATTACTGTTTTAGTTTTCTCATTGATACCATGCTATACGAATACACGATTCAATTATAATATCCGATGCTATTCGTATTTATTAACGGTTCATACATTTATGAGTCCAACCTATACATGTACATGTACTTTTAACTACTAACCATAATAACAGATGTGTTGGTAAAAATTGACAATGTCCGCTCTCAAAAAAATTAAAGTTGACGATTTAATTAGAGTCTGAGTCGCTGATTTATATTTATTAACTTTGTTGTGTCATTTAATTTCGTCCTTGTTTCGTTTTGTTTGTTAATCATCGGTATTGAATATGTTCGTCGAGGTTCGATTTTGTTACACATTGATAGAATATCGGTCGCATTGTTTCTCTGGACAAAATAACTGACCCTTTTAAATAAGTTTATTTGGTGACTTATTATTTTACTTTCATTTTGATATCACAGTTTCGAAATAACAAGAGTAAATTAAAAATTACACAGCATTTGCGCGGGGTTAATGATAGGAATATATTTAGAGGAATGCGAAGGTCTTGTACAATCACGGCTTCGCTACAAACGCAAAGAATAAAGTTCTAATTTGTGATATGGAGAGAAGTACAATATAACATACTCATCAAATATTTCACACTTCATTTTGGTCAGATGTTTGATTTTCTTTTTTATTTTTAGTTCTCATTTCGGAAAAATGAATTGCAAAAAAGAAAAAAAAGAAAAAAACGACTCGTGTAAGGATCGAACCTATGATAGAAAAATAACATACCGTAGACAGAGTATGAACGATCCCGGCTATAGTACCAAACTTATAGTAATGTGTAACTAACAATACTTAACGATTTTGGTTGTACATTGTGTATTCATATCTTTAGGACAGATATATACATTTTAAATGTAAGGTCTAGTGTAAATAATTATAACAACACTAAATGTACAAAATATTACAACATATGAAAATGAAAATTGAATGGAGCGCAATATATATATATATATATATATATATATATATATTCTAATATATATTCTTTAGTCGAATGAATTATACCAAAGATTAACCAATATTTAAACTAATGTCCGTCCTTATTCAAAACAAATTTTGATTGCACTATGAGTATTCCTTTCAAAGTGGAAAAATTGCAGCCGAAAATGAACAATTCTTAAGGTAAGGGTTAGATAAATAGCATCAGTTCAATTTTCAACGACAATGCCACTAAATTCGAACAAATGTCTGTCCCAAAAAATTCTTTATAGATTGTACTGAGTGTATTTATATATTAAGGTCAAAATAAAAAAATATGAATGTAAAACAACCAAAATTTTAGGTAAGTAACTTAAATTCTTATGTTTAATCAATATCTATAAAAAAATTTCAACAAATGTCATATTTCAATCAAAAAAATAATCTAGATTGTTCATTGTAAATTTATCTGCTGAGTTCAGAATTCTTAATTTAGAATGTTAAATGACATTATTTTGTAGTTGCAAAAATCTGTACCAACATCTTCAGTAGAATTTCATATGCAATATGCAGTTTATAATCCTAAATCAGAATATGCAAGTAAGAACAGCTCTGCTGTATCCTTCTTAAAATGACCGTTCTGATGTTGTAATAGATAGCGTACTCGCCTTGAGTGCGGATGGTGGTGTGTTTGACAACCGGTCGAGTCAAACCAAAATCATTGGTATTTGATGATCTTCCGCTAAGCGCAGCATTTATCAGTAAGAGCTAAGCCTGTTAGGCCCAAAAATCAATGTTCTTTTTTCTATCCCATCTTGAATATCTATACTACCATGATAAAACTAAAATACAATCCAAATATCTGATAGCTTTATTAAACTTGTAAAAGGCTGTACTAAAAAAAAAAACGTTAATGTCCATCAAAACTATCATTTATTTAAAAAACAATTTGTATTAATAATTGTATCGTCTCCAAGGTAAGTAGGACCAGGTGTGAAAAAAACAATTTTGACAAGGATGTCAAATTTTGAACATAACCGAGAACCTGCAATTTCGAAATAGGAAGTGAATACATCAATAGTAATATTATTTTCATTATGATTATTTTTGAGATTTGTAATTTTATCTCACATGCATATTATATTTTTGTAAAAACCGTCAATATTTAATCCACTGATCGGAAACAAATTTCCCTACCTTAAAGTATTTGAAGTCAGATTTACTCTCTGATTTAAACGGACACACTAATGTGCCAAGCAAATTGGGCTAAACAACACCATCTTGAGTGACAGATGGACTATCATTATGAAAATTTTACAATGGAATCACAGGTTGTTGCTTAAATGAATTTAGATCGATTAAATAAAAAAATCTCCTAACAAATATTGTAGAACTAGCATCAAAATAAGGCCCTTGCAAAATTTTTCCCGACCTGAATGACTTTTACCATGATTAAAGTTTACTGATTCCACAACGGGTGTTGCCCGCAAGACGTGAGTGCTTAACCTTCCGGGCACCTGATCCCGCCCGTTTTTTGTAACGGATTTCGGGATTCCAAGTTTTTTTCATTTTGTTTTCGTTTTATTTTTTAGTTTGTTTCCAATTTTCTCATCTGTCTGAACTGTGCACTGTTAATCTATCACATGGTTATTCTACACCGGACTTAAAAAGTATGGTTGTTCTTACATATGCTGCGAATTTAATTCATTTTTTGTGATAAATCTTATAACAAATATTCTTTTTGGAATAAATCTGACATGATTCAAGAGGTCGAATTTCTTCTTGATAATATTTATGTACGATTCGCCAACAGGGTCAATAGACAGATAATTGCATACCTATGGACACAAACTGCGCTCCTCTCATTCTAAATTTATTGTTATTATGTTATTCATTTCAGTGTATAAACAAGGTTATTATACAATAAAATTCATGATTAAGGGGACGAATTATCTTTTCCTGTGTATATTATGTTATGAATTCGCCTAACTTAGTTAATTATGAGACGAACCATTCCTGTCAGATTTTCCTGTTACTGTTTTTGTTTTTTATCTGTAATTGTCACCACTGGATTTTCCTTGCATTATCCGATTTTGTCTCTCGCATGCGTATTCTACACTGAACTTGTTACATGTACATTTATGATAATATTCAAGAAGGATTTATATTATTTTACGTATTTAAAATATAATATGAAATATTTGTCGGAAAGAGATGATCCACATTTTACATACGTTAATAAAAAATATTTACACGTTTAAGTTTACACGCTCTGTATTTTGGGCGAGTAAGAAGTTTTCATATTTATTCGTGTTTTCTGAATAGTTTTATATTTTGTTTTTCTGGGCCTTTTACAGCTTGCTTTATGGCATGGACTCTAACGGGAAATGTAGAAGTTTAAATTGGATTGTCCTTTGGTGTATGGTTGTCTAATTTACAATCATGCCACATATCCTATTTTTATATCTGGCAAAGGCCTTCTGGAGACCTCTAGATTTGTTTATTCCCGCTGTTTCTTTTTGTTTGACTGCAGTCTCATGTTATTTCATTACTATATATGAACATTAATTACATTTTTCGTAGCTTTTCTGATAATTTGAAATTTTAATAAGAAACCGTGTTGAAAAAAATGCATGCAAACTTACATGTGCATAAAAATAGTAGTTGCATGCAGAGTTGCGCATTAATTTAAACATTTGTTGGCTTAAAAATTAGAATAATTCGTTAATATGTATAAATGTATTGCGTAGGGAAAATATTTATGTTTAATGTCTGGCTTGATCCATTTTTCACTACCAGTTAACTTTAAAAATCTAAAAGATTACACTTGATGCCTGTAGACGATTTAATGTTCATGAGCTTGCTTCTTTCAGGAAAACAAACATAATATCCAGTTTAAGAAAATAGAACCAAGACAAAAGTGACTGGTGAAACTTAAACGCATTTCTTCTTTGACAACTGCACTTGACAAAATGAAAAAAAAAATGTTGTGATGTGGGGTCGCCACAGGTAATTGTAATGTATGCAATCAATTGCACCAAGTATTTTATTCTTTATATTTAAGAAACCCATCGGCGCCTGTGATATCTCTTCACTGAGCATCTATACCGACTCAAAACTTAATTCAATTGTCCAGTCGGGGAAATTTCAGAGATATATTCTGGCGAGAAATAGCGACAGTTACCTGAGCAAAGAGTTATCAATCCTTTGGACACTCTAAGATAGAAACAGATTTGTGAATGACGTATTGTTAATGTAAAGAGACAGACATCCGTTTTTTTATTTATAAACCTTGAAATTTGAGTGAATAAGAAGCGAGTAGCAATTGAATATAATTAACAATAAATATACCTTTGTCGTAACGGTTTTCCCTAAATGTTTGAGAATAGTTTCATTATTGTTAGTTGTGATATATAAAAATGATTAATTTTAAAATCAAACTTATCTTTTTAAAGGTTAAATCGGCCAAATGTACAATTTCTTATGCAAAATTTTTTTTTCGCAGAGATTCATACTTAAATTAGCCAAAAGTATCAATTGTGGTCAGTAAGGATATTGTATTAATCTTGAATTTGGATTGTGTATTTGTCTGTTGAATTCAGGAGGTCAAATTTTATTTTGCAGAAAGTTTCAATAATGGTTTTTGCTGTATAAAATAAATCATGAATTTAATAAACTTTTCTTTTTAAAGGTTAAAAGTATAAACTTTTATAATCAAAATAGCAAAATTAAGTTTGTGCAAGATTTATACTAAATGTAAGCCAAACTTTTCTTTAACGGACAGTCAGTATAATTTATCTCTTGCATCACTCCGTATTGTACTTCTTTTTGCTGAAATATCAGGTCTGCATATAAATATAAAAAAACAAAGGTTATTTTGGATAGGTGAAAAAAGGTTTAGACAAGAAACAATTTGGGACAAGTGGGGACTGGAATGGGGTTCTAACAGGTTCAAATAATTAGGTATTAATTTTTCTGTAGAACATCAACCAAAATCAACATAAAAATTGGACTAATCAAATACTCTCACCAATTGGAAAAATCACTGTTGTAAAAAGTTTAATAATTTCAAAGTTTAATCATTTATTCATCCTTCTTTGTACTGGATACCGAAATTACATAAATGTCCGTACAAACAACGCTTTATAGCTGGATCTGCCAGATGTA
>JARWCS010196587.1:0-13962 GCA_034783895.1 Geukensia demissa | reverse complement strand
TTGTACTAGACCGTCAAATTGAATTGGATATTATCGTGCTAGCTAACGAAAGTAACAGTCCATAGGAAGACAAGCAACTGTTACCCAGACACATTATTCTGACTTTGGACAGTGTTTGCTCTTACTCCTTAATGCTGCGTAGTTAGCGGAGAAAATATCAGCAAATACCAATTTTAGTGTCGTTGGTTTGACCCGTCCGGCGATTAAACCCACGACCTTCTGCATTGGCAGTCGAGGCGAGTACGTTAACAATTATACCTCTGAGGCGGTTGGCATCGATAGAAGGGAATAATCTACTAATAAAATTTTCAACTTTTAAACACTCACTAAATCATAAAAATCAAACGTTCGTCTGGAGGAAAAAGGAAAATTAAAAGAACTAACGATCGCCAATTCAAAGCAGGAAAGCGACAATTACATTAATATAATATAGGGGAATAATGAAAAGATTTTTTGTCATTTGGAAGCAAACTATAAGAATTCCTCATATATTTTATATGCAATTAAGTCTTGTCTGGGTAATTTTCAAAAGCTTTCCAGGTGGGTGAAACCGACTTCTCTCCCCTTGATCGAAATATGTCTGACACATTCGACAACTCATTATTACATATTTATTGCTGTTTTATTTTCAAACAAAATTCTAGAGTTATAGCAGTTCATAACCATTTTCCACTAAAATGAAAACTAAGAATAAATATAAACCTTCATTATCCAAACGAAAATGTTTTGAGGTTTTTCTTAGCGCAGTTATTGTAAATAGTTTAGGGTTAAGGTTCCACGGGTACTATATATGGATTATTTTCTAAATCTTCGTCACGTATGAGTGTCCTTGCTTGAAATGTTTGGTTTTTGGTAGGAGGCGGCTCACCCAAACAATGGTTCCTTTCTACGGTTGTTACCCTCAATTCTTTATTCTTTTCTATAAGTTTGTTTCTAATTATTCCAAAAGAAACAAGAAATAGGACGTTTGACATATTCTCTTCAAATTTGGAAACTCCATTTTATTCGGGGGTCTTCAGGAGACTGATTTAAAATAACATTATTTTAATTATATTTTATCCGTGACAGAATGTGAACAAAATTTCGGACTGGCTTATTTTGCGGACACGTGATCACTCAACCGTTACAATAATCATTCCTTAGAGCTCTATTTGTCAATGGTTCACCTACAAAGTATAAGGAACATTTCTATCACGCAAGTCAATCAACCCTAGTTTCACGGCTGTAAGACATTTTCGAACTCAGACTGCTCAGTTCTGTTCTACGGAATCTTGCTTAGAACTAACAATCGATTCTCGCTGCTTCCACTGATGAGTTAATCTTGGTCAGCCTCATTTAGCTCCCATACATCTAATTCTTGCTGCTGGTGCTGTAAGGTAAGGTGAATTACGTCCACCCTTGTGTAATCGCTTTCGAGTTCTTCTAACCATCGAAGGTAGCTCATTCTGGTGCTAATTATCCTTTTATAGACTCCAATTCCATCTGCTGCGCCTCACGTTCACGCGAGTGCCATTTCATTTTTTGCTTTCGGAAAGAACTAGCACACAAGTAAGATGAACGAGAGAGGCTTAGCGGCGAGAGCAGCTAGAGTCAATGACTCGACAGCAGCTTATAGTAATTCTGGGGAAAGGGAAAGGACTGACAGCAGACGAAGCAGGGTTCAGATATGTTGGAGCGAAAGGAGCCCAACAACAGGGTAGCTGTACAAGGCTCAAAAATACAACGTGAAAATAAAACACGACAATCGACCTAACCTGTGAACAAATACACAAATAGTACTAACTAAACAACGACAACACCACGACTTCAGGTTCCTGCTTTCGGCTTGGGACAGGCACATTAACATGATTAAATATATGACGTGGTTAACATTTTGTACTAGTAAAGTATTTTGATTTAATGTCGTAGAAATGTATACAATTTGCTCATTTAAGCAATTCAAGTGGCCAGATCATATTTTTGCGTAAATTATTCCACATCTTTTTAATTTTTAACAGTTAAAATGTCACGAGACAAAAAACAAATGTTGTTTTGATCGCATAATTAAATTTGGAAGTTCGAAATAGGAATGTTGAAGTCGTCCCTTTTGTCTTATATCTTAGAAACAAGTTTTCCTCTTATTAAATTTCGAGGAATAAATTAAGGTTTGTCTGCGGTCTCCTTAATTTCTGGAATTTATTTGGTTGAGATTCTCACTGACCGTAGGATTATTCAATGACAAAACATCAACAATATAACAATAATTGAAATTTAACGATGTTACCAGTTTCTTATTGTTATATCGGAAACTGAAAGTGAGTCTGATATTATTTAGACTTACCACAAACATTGAAGACCAAAATGTACGACGGGTATTAATTGTGAAGCTTATGAAACTTACTCTTCCGGAGCATCAGAATCCTTGTTTACTCAAGCAGTTTTTCTGTGTAGTTTTATGTGTACTGATGCTTGTCTTTTGATTCATTATTCCATGGGATTTTCGGTCTATGCCTGTATGACCCTTGGGTGTTTTCGTTTTATTAAAAGATCTAAAAAATGCGTTGCAGAAATGATTAAAGATGTGAGGAATAACGATATCACGATAGACAAAAAATACTGGAGAAAATAATTTTGAAAATATACTATATTTTTGCATAATGCATTATTACAAACCAATTCGTAAGTTTCTCTGCATCATACCTAGATTTAATCTTCAAAATAGACCAAAAGGGAAAATTCGGTACAACTTCAACTTTCCTAATGTAAACTTCCCATATAAATGTGTCCAATATATTTTCCTGTTCCTCCCTTCCCCTGCTCACATGGTTTTTTTTTCCTAGTTGATCCGATACTCTCGTTCCTGCTTCAAGTATCAAATTTTCTAAAGAAAAAAATGCTGTTGTCGCATAATTACTACAGCATAGATCAACCAATCAATGTTGAAATCGTCCCACCTTGGATTTTTATTGACGCTATCAGGAATTGGTTGATCAATATGATGTTAGTGTAGACCTGTTACTGGTAATTCAACAATGAGTTCAATTCTTCTAGTATTGACGTAAAAAACAAAAAAAATCAGTAACTTGTTCTAATGACATTATCCATTAAAATCCAGATTACATGAAATGGTCATATTTTCCAGTGATCACATCTGTATCTTAATAGAGGCATGTTACATTTAAGGTTACAAACATAGTCCCTAAATCCGAAAAAATCAGATCACTAGCTATTACAGGAGCACGGAATACACTGTATTAAACAGCATTCACAGATTTTTGTCCCGCTGTCAAATCGGTAAGCTCGATTTAAGATAATAACTTTAATGATTTTCATCATATTTTTCATGAAACCAAACATTGTTTAACTTCTATAATAAAAATTATCTACTCTTCATGGCCAGTTTTGTTAAGGTTCAAATGATTATAAAAGGAATACGAAGATACCAAAGGGGCAGACAAATATCGTTAAGTCGATAGACAGACAAGACCATGGCCAATGTAACAATAAGTGTTTCAGTACTTCCAGTATTTTGATCAATGCACGTGTAATTATAATCATGAGCATAGATAATTCCGCCCAGCTCTCATACTCTGTAAACAATGCAGTCGTATATGCTTGTTTAGTAAATGTAATTAGCGAACTGATGTGTTTGTCTTAATGAATCCATCTATTCAAGACATGGTGTCAAGAACCGATACACATGTCGGACAGTAAAGCAGAACCAGTAATTGAAAACGGAGAAGAAGAGCCAATTAAACAACCTGTAGCTGAAATGGCAGCGGTCACGTCACTCATTCCGTTAGATGGAAACATTTCTACCAATTGGAAGAAATTTAAGCGGACTTGGGACAATTATGAAATAGCTTCAGGATTATCAACGAAAGATGGAAAACTACGTACAGCAACTTTGCTAACGTGTATTGGCCCGGAAGCAATGGATATATTCGATGGATTTGCATTTGACGACGAAGGGCATAAGACAGACATTACTAAAGTAATTGAAAAGTTTGAATCATTTTGCATTGGCAAAACGAATGAAACATTCGAACGTTATACATTCAACATATGTAACCAAAGTGAATCCGAAAGCATTGACGCATATGTTTCTAAACTTCGAAAACTGGCCAAAACGTGCAATTATGGAGATTTGCTAGAAAGCCTAATCCGGGATAGAATTGTATGTGGAATTAGAGACAATACGGCACGGAAAAGACTATTACAGGATGATGCATTGACTCTAACTAAGGGCATAGATATTTGCAGAGCACTAGAATCCACCTCTGCAAAATTAAAAACTATGACGGGAGCGTCAAATAGTACGGATTTAGGAGAAGACATTAAAGCGGTAAGACATAAATCTAGTTCTAACAAGCAAAGAAAACCTTCACACTATCACAAAAGAAACTGTATATATTGTGGAAAACAATGCACAAAAGGAAAATGTCCTGCATACGGTAAAAAATGTGACCGTTGTGGGAAAATAAACCACTTTGCTTCACAATGCAGACAAAACAAAAACAAAAGTAGAGGTAAAAGATCAGATGTCAGACAGTTCGATACAAACCATACAGATGAAAGCGATAGCGAGTTTGAGATAATGACAGTAGAACATGTAAATATGATACAGAACAAAATATTTGCCAGAATGTTATTAATAGAACAGAAGACAGAGGTTAAATTCCAATTAGATAGCGGAGCGACTGCAAACCTAATACCAAAGTCTTATCTGCATGAATCACAAATTGAGAGTAGTGAAAACAGATTAACTATGTATAATCAGTCTACACTTAAATCATATGGCACCTGCATGCTACGCTTGAAGAATCCGAAAACACATAAACGATACAAGGTCAAGTTTATTGTTGTTGATGATAAATACACACCTCTACTGGGAGCAAAAGCCATTCAAGCTATGAATCTAATTAAGATACAGTTTCAAAACATTATGGTGTGCGAAAACAGCCATAATTCAGCAGACACAGTCACAATGAAAAACATAGTTACGGAATACGCTGATGTTTTTGAAGGTGAAGGAACATTTCAAGGAACTTTAAAATTAGAAATTGATGAATCAATACCCGCAGTTAAATCACCATTAAGAAGAATACCAATTGCACTTAAGCCGAAATTAAAAACTGAATTACAGAGACTTGAAAAGTTAGGAGTTATAAAGCCGGTAAATACTCCAACAGACTGGGTTTCTAGCTTAGTCATCGTAAAGAAACCAAGTGGTAAAATACGCCTGTGTATAGACCCAAAACCGTTAAACAAAGCGCTAAAACGATGTCACTACCCACTTCCGGTTATCGAGGATTTACTGCCGGAACTGAACAAAGCGAAAATTTTCTCAAAATGTGATGTCAAAAACGGATTTTGGCACGTCACTTTGTCCGAGGAGTCTAGTTTTCTAACGACGTTCGAAACACCGTTCGGAAGATACCGCTGGACGAAAATGCCGTTTGGAATTTCGCCGGCCCCGGAATACTTTCAGCAATTCTTGGAGCGAGAAATAGAGAATTTACCGGGAGTCCGAACCGTAGCCGATGATATCATTATCTACGGCGAAGGAGATACAATTGAAGCTGCAACGATTGATCACGATAGAAAACTGAAAGCATTTCTTGATCGCTGTCGAGAACGAAACATCAAAATCAATAAGGACAAATTTATGCTAAAAGTGACTGAAATGCCGTATATTGGTCATTTATTAACGTCCGAAGGAGTAAAGCCCGATCCTGAAAAGATCGCTGCGATCGTGAAAATGGAAAAACCGACAGATGTCAAAGGTGTTCAGAGACTCTTAGGTATGATTAATTACCTAACAAAATTTCTGGAAAATCTAAGTGACATTTGCGAGCCGATAAGACAGCTCACACACAAAGATAATGCATTCAACTGGACTTACGAACACGATGAAGCGTTTCAAAAGCTTAAAGCAGCAGTGACAGAAACACCGGTTCTAAAGTACTTTGACTCAAAATGTGAAACAACGTTACAATGCGATGCTTCAGAAAAAGGGCTCGGAGCAACCCTTATGCAGAACAATCAGCCGATAGCTTATGCAAGCCGTGCACTTACTAAAACAGAACAGAATTATGCGCAAATAGAGAAGGAACTACTCGCAATAGTGTTCGGCATGGAGAAATTCCATCAATATACATATGGAAGGAAAGTGTACGTAGAAAGCGATCACAAGCCGTTGGAAAGTTTATACAAGAAACCGTTATACCATGCTCCTAAGAGACTTCAAAGAATGTTTCTTAGACTCCAACGTTACGATATAGAACTTAAATACAAACAAGGAAAGCACATGTATATAGCAGATACATTGTCGAGAGCATATTTGAAAACAAACGACAAAGATTCGAAAACGCAGGATGAAATACTATGTGTTCGTTCCGATATAGAGCAAGAAGTTGAAAAAATCAATATGGCGGACTACCTAGTTATTTCTAAGGAAAGACAAAATCTCATTATAGAGGCTACAAAGCAAGACAAGGCACTTGAAAAGCTTATCCGAGTTATCGAACATGAATGGGATACTACTCATATTCCGCAAGAATTAGATCCGTATTACAATATACGCGATGAACTATCAGTGCAAAATGGAATAATCTATAAAGGAGATCGTTGTGTTATACCACAAACAATGCGAAAGGAAATAATGAGTCAGATCCATACACATATTGGAATCGAAGGATGCCTAAAACGCGCACGAGAATGTGTATATTGGCCGAGAATGAACACGGAATTAAAGGATTTTATCGGTAAATGTGATGTTTGCCAATCACTTGCAATGAAACAGCCGAAAGAGACACTAAAATCACATGTCGTACCATCAAGACCCTGGGTGAAAATCGGAACCGATTTGTTTAGTCTATCGGGAAATGACTATCTTATTACTGTAGATTACTACAGCAGTTTTTTCGAGGTAGATAGACTATATGATACATCGTCAAAGACCGTAATAAACAAACTGAAACATCACTTCGCGAGATGGGGAATACCGGAAATCGTAATTTCAGACAATGGACCACAGTATGCTTCGGAACAATTCAAACAGTTTAGTAAACAATGGGACTTTCATCATAAAACATCTAGTCCGGGACACGCGCAGTCAAACGGTAAAGTGGAAAATGCAGTGAAAACAGCCAAGCGTTTAATGAAAAAAGCGAGAAAATCTAACAGAATTGCTAAACTTTCGTAATACACCACAACAAGCAACAAATTACAGTCCGATACAGCAACTGATAAACCGCAGAACTAGAACATTGTTACCAGTAAGATCAAATTTGTTGAATTCGATCGTACCTGAAAATGTGCAGAAGAACATTATGAACAGCAAAAAACGACAGGAAAAGTATTACAATAGAACCGCAAGGGATTTAAAAGAACTGAGAAATGGTGACATTGTTAGAATAACACCACAGGACCGACGTCACGAATTTCAGAAAGGAATAGTAAAGAACAAAACCTCCGATAGGTCATACGAAATCGAAAAGGAAAATGGACATACTGTGCGACGAAACCGCAGATACCTCAGAAAAACAAATGAACAATTCAATCCGAAAATCGAAACAGACGACACTAACACTTACCCTAGTGATACCAACAATACAAGTCAAAGTGAAAACGAGAACAATGAATCTCAACGCAAAACAAACGTAATGTCAACCGCGACCGACAATGAGCCACCGAAGTATAGCCGATACGGACGACAAATAAAGAAGCCAGTCTGGATGAACGATTATAATCTGAAGTGAACTTTTGTACAATTTAGACTACTTAACAATAACCGCTTAGTGAATATTTTTTAGAACTGTAATTGATTTTACTATCTGGAAAACAGTTAATTTCCGAAGATTTATTATGGACAGTTTAATAGATACACTTTCATATTTATTAAAATTTTCAGTAATTTTATTTCAATTTGAATTTGAACATTTTAAAATTAAGTTCAAGATTACAGCTTTTATTTTTTTAAAAAGAAAGGATGTAACAATAAGTGTTTCAGTACTTCCAGTACTTTGATCAATGCACGTGTAATTATAATCATGCGCATAGACACTTCCGCCCAGCTCTCATATACTCTGTAAACAATGTAGTCATATATGCTTTTATAGTAAATGTAATTAGCGAACCGATGTGTTTGTCTTAATGAATCCATCTATTCAAAACAAATCCGAATCAACATGCATTTTCCTGCAGCGAGCCTCTGGTGCAGTTGCTATGGGAACGATATTTTTATCATATCAAATTTTCCAGATGCGGTCGTAGATCTGAATCATTTGAAAGTTTAGTGCACCAAAACAAGTTCAGTGGTAAGTTGATTAATATTTTTGTTAATAATAATTCGATTTTCAACATACGCAGAATAAGACCGTCTTTGTTAAGAGTCGTTCAAGAGCAATTAAGAGAGTTAAAGCTATCAATCAACGCCCAAAAACTGTTCCACATAAATAAATAAAAGGGAAGGAATATTTTAATGAAAAGGGGGGCAGCATGAGTTGGAAATTGATACCCTACTGTCCCTTGAAAGTTCTATATCTTATATCTGACGTCATCCGTCACAATAAGAACTATAAGCTTCAACAACTCGTCAAACAAAAATACGGTGTCGTTAGACCATAGCTGATGTGAAACGCTTGATATACATGATACGACGCATATAATCTAGTGAACTAGCAGCTTAACGAGAAAATATCCAGTTAGTCTTTCTTTTCAATAAGACCTTAAGTTCTCTATGTTGATAAGAACTAAACTTTATCTCATCCAGAATATCAATCAATCAACAGTTACATGTTTTTTTTTAAACATGAGGAAAATGCAGCAAATCAATGGATACACATTATTTACAAAGGAAGGTGGAAAATCAATCCCAAACAAACAAGTGTTCCTGGAATAGATTTGTATGATGTACATCATTTTTGATAATACATTACTATATGTACTATACTTGACAACTTCTTTGGTAAAGCTTACTTTGCTCGCTTACTTTCAGTTAGCTGCTAGTATTTTCTCGGGAAATACCTCGGTCTTTTCAATATATAAAAATCAATGTTAATGACTTTGGCATTGCTGTTCATGTACTTTTCTGAATAACTTGATGAATGGTATAAAAATTAAAAGATACGGGGTAAATAGAGCCACAAGAATAACAGAGGTATCCACAAGGCCTTCAACAAGGGTGGAATACCACTCCTTGTGAAAAGCTCAAAATCGACTGTAAAACATAGTAAAATTCGCCTTCTGATAATTTTTACGATGTATTGTTACAACTGTAACTATTATTTTTGGTATTTTTTGTTTTTTGTTAACCACGATGAAAGAAAGAGGGATATGGATCCAAGAATACTATTATAGTTTTACCCCGTCGCATGCTGCATGTGTCTGTCCCAAGTAAGGACACGTTGTTTAAGGATTTTCATCTCTTTTTCTTTTTAATTCATGTGTCAATTTTATTGTTTGTTTCGTTTGTTATATTTATTTACATTTATGGTCATTTAACATGTACACTCACATGTCATATAATAGCTTCCCAAAGGAAGTGCGATTCCGAAACCGAAATGTGTGCTCTCATCTGCCCAATATCTTCACTGACAACCAAGATATATATAGAAAAAGGAGAGGTGGTATGATTGTTTATGAGACTGCCACCCAAAAACGTGTTAATTACTAACATCCACAGTTCAATAATAGAAACATGTTGTAAAAGCCCCACCCCCTTCCTAAAAATCGATGTTGAATCTACAAGACTATTATTTACCCTGAATGAGCTGTAGTTAGAAACAAAACAGCATTTTCAACAAAACATTCAGTACAATCTGCTTTTTAACTGACCACTCAATGCTTTTCTTAGCATATACAAAATCTACATTTTTCTTTAACATCAGATCACACAGACTGTTGTATTAAACATATTTTCAAACATTTTTCTATCAAAATAAAGTTGCTAGAAATTATTTTTGATTTGTTTGCAGAGAGCTGGTCATATTCAAAATGTCGTCACGAAAATCAACCAAGCGTCAGCGCACTCGCGCACAGCGGTATACATCCAACGTCTTTGCAATGTTTGACCAAGCTCAAATACAAGAATTTAAGGTAAGAATTTGTTGGAAGGTAAACGGCATGATTCAATGAACAATTGTCTACATTCATGACATTTCCACTTATTTAGCTGCTGGTTTATCAAATGAGGAAACTAGTGACCGTTGTTTGCATTTCTAAGATGCACTATTTGAAGTGTTGTGTAGGGGCGTGTCAATTTAGTATGATGCCCATAAAAAAATAACATACTCTTTTGTCCACCATAAAAAACACAAACATATAACATCTCATTATTGCATTTTTAAATTCGCTTAACCATCTTCTTACAACTTGATACCATTAGAAACAGTAGATAAAATTGCTGATTGGTCACAACAACAAGGTATGCAGAGATTCGTTTTAATGTCAGATCGTTGCTTGTCCATCGGACAAATTTCAGACGATAAGAATGTCAATATTTATTTGTAGGAAGCTTTTAATATGATTGACCAAAACAGAGACGGCTACATTGACAAAGATGACCTTCTAGATATGATGACGTCACTGGGGAAAGATCCACCCAATGAATACCTTGAGAAAATGATAAAAGAGGCCCCAGGACCAATCAATTTTACTATGTTTCTGACATTATTTGGAGAAAAGCTAAACGGAACAGACCCAGAAGAAGTAATTCGGAATGCTTTCGCCATGTTTGACTCAGTAAACAACGGTTTGTTTTGCTTTTTAATAATCTTTGTATGAACTTTATAAATTGACTTTATAAAAAATGATTCATATTAGTAAATATTATGGCTGAAATACTGCCGACGTGGCGTTAAACACCAATCAGTCAATATTGAAAATGAAGGATATATACACTTGGACATAAGTTTAGGGCCACCTGATTTTTGCCCCCATTTTCAGAATGTAACAATTCAGTATAATAAAACTGTTGGTTTTAAATTTTTAATGCACTTTATCAAAGTTCATCCCCAACATATGTATTTGATTTAAAAAAATGTGAAAATATGACGAAGAAAAAGTGTCTAATTATTCAATTGTGTAAATAATGACTGTATTTTTATTCTTAAAAATAACAGGGTTTTTAGTTTTTAAAGATAAGGAGATAAATTTTCCTTTTCAGAAAACATCTAATGTAGATTGTATTTAAATAATTTAACTTTGAATATTTCATATACTCTGTATTTGTTCAATGATATTTTGTGCATAAGCATTTTTCGGAAAACTTTTTTCACAATATTTGACTTCAATTTTTGGGGGTTTACAGAAAAATTAACACTGCAAAGGAACAAACACAGAAAAATTCACACTGCAAAGGAACAAACGTATATACAAAAATGAAAAAGTCATTTTTCTGTAAATCATTCATGTATCATAAATTCCTTAAGTTATTGGAATACTACCCTTTTGTTTTTCGGTAGAAATAAAATGAAAAATGAAATAAAAAACTTTGACAACAAAAATAGGCGACCCTTAACTTTTGTCCATGTGAAAAGAATAAATATACATCTAGCGGAGAAATAGACCAAATAATTATGTCGTCTGTTTTGAATCTTTGTTATATTTTTCTTGGCGATCGACGAAAAATAACAAATAATTTAAATTATTTAGACTAGTAAAGAAAACACTTTACCAATGGCCAAAGCATGAAACGCTAAAAGGCGAAATCAATTCCATTGCCCGCTGTTGTTTTTAATGAATTTACCAATTGACAGTTTTCCCCTAATTTCGAAGGGAAACCATTTTTCTTTGTATGTTAGTTTTTAATTGCAGTTGGTCTGTTTGATGAATTATTCCTTCAACGGACAAGGTTATATTCACGAGCTAGAACAGCTAACGATCAGTAATTGAGGGTATTCACCAGACTTGTCTGACATGAAATTTATCTAACAATGTTTTACAGAAATTTGCTGCATTTGCTAAAATTCTGAAACACAGAAAATACGGGAAGGCCTTGAAAAGTAATGCACTTGGTAGTGGTCCCTGCCGTCGGATTTGGCTTCCCATTTCGATTTGTTTGGATATGAGTGCTTCTTTCGCTATATTTGAATCTTTGACTTCCTATGTTTCGGTTCTAATGCTACTGATGAGAGGTTACTCCTTGAAATGTACATATAGCCTACCTAAATTTTCCATATTTCTTTAACATTGGTAATTTTGTATATCATAACATTTCCGGGATGGGCGTTAGGCATAACTGTTGTAAAGGGTCCTTCATCGTGCTGAGAGCGTGACATTTTTACTGGGGCAACTTTTGCTTCCCGCCAGTCAAGCTTTGGATAAAAATTTGTACATTGCTCCAAACTGCATAACGACTGTTTGTGTGCACTGGGTTTCTACCTCTAGAAACAAAACAACCACATTCTTAACCTAGGCAACTATAAATAGAAGTATAATTTTAGTTAAGTCACGTAACTTAACTGACTTTGACAATATAATACAATGTTCTTGGAAATCAATTTAGAAATAAACTGTGTTTTTTTTAGCAAAAGTTGTTGTTGCTTTTAAAAGCTTTAAGTTTAGACCAGTTGTCTTTCACATAAGAGTCAATAGTCGGTTGATTAAAAGACAAAATAGAGTAAGATTTTGTTTAAGGTTATTAAATATGCATCTATTACAGCGAACATAACAAAAATCTCACAGAAGCAGTATGTAAATGAAAATAAAAAGAATATTTCAAACGGCAACGAAAATAATAAGAGTAAACACAAGTGCTGTTTAAAAAGTATACAAGCTTAAACGAATGATTTTTCGAAACACGAATTTGAATAAATTTCAGGTTATATTCCTGAGGAATATCTGAAAGAGTGCCTTATGACAATGGGGGATCGTTGGACAGAGGACATGGTAGATGATTTATTTCACGGTGCTCCTATCAAAGGAGGACTGTTTGACTATATTGAGTTTACTCGAATGCTGAAACATGGTAGTAAGGATAAAGATGATGAGGTTCCATCACTTCCGCCAGAAGAACTGCAGGGTTTTAAACAACTTTCAGATGGTCAATAAATATTTTATACCTTTTTATATGACATTTCATTGTTTTTTTAGACTGTAAAGACCACCCAAATGCATAAAACCTGAAATTGAGCCCATGAATCTAATCAGATCCAATTTAGGAAAATCTGCTTTGGTGATTCAAATGGCAATTAACTTTCTTGCTTACTTCGACCAAACAGTCGTGATGGTTAATAACGAAGTTAACTTTATATATACTTTAAGCTAGCGCATTTCATAAAACTGAGTCTTGGTTTCGCTTTTTATTTTTGATGCGAATACGCAGACGTTTCCCAAAGCCAATGTAACGTATGCGGTGATCGTAGTCGACCGAAAATCCTTGGACTTGAACTTGAGACGATAATACGGAGAACGTTATAGTCTACTGATCTTGCACTCATAAAGAGTTCTTATAAGATGCTGAAAATTACATTTCAGGTAGACCTGATCATAAAGGTGGATTCTAGATTCTGATTTCTAAAGACCAATTAATAATTACATAATTAAGATGAATATGAATTGGTAAAACATCAAATTGTTTCTTATTCCCCATTAATTTGTAGTTTGATTACCACAAAATTTAATAATGGGGACGAAACAAAACCGTATACAGAAATTCCAAAATGAACGGAAGTTGTTTCATTGTATAGTATATATGATATTTTACTAGATTTGATTGTTGTAAAACCACACCAAAGTGTGAAGAAACTGGGTTATGTGAAATATACATAAGTAAATAAATGGATAAAAAATAAGGGTAATGTAAAAAAAAATGAAGAATCAGATGCTAGTATAACGCTTACAAAAACAAAGAAAAAAAATGGAGATAGTAAACTGCTAACAATACAGAAAAGGAAGACAAAAAAAAAAAAAAAACAAAAAAAAAAACAAAAAAAAAAAAAAGCACCTAAATCCCCAATGTACAAAAAAATAAATTTT
>JARWCS010196478.1:0-13963 GCA_034783895.1 Geukensia demissa | reverse complement strand
TGATATATTTCACTGTAAAACTTTTGATACAGGTTCACTTTTGTTGTGGCAAAATTCGTTTGGTGTACTATAATTCCTGATTATAACAACAGTTTTGATACTGGAAAAGAAGAGGGTATGAAAGACAACCAGAGGGTCAACCAACATTAAACAAGTCTAAAGAGATGACAAACCAAATTAAAGATGATACATGACAGAAATACAAAACACAAACCTATAGGAAAACAATACATACAGAATAAAATATTAGGGATGAATGCAGGTGCCTGAGGATAAAATTCCATTAGAGGGTTGATTCCAGCTAGTCCCTTAGATTCAAACAACAAAATCTTAATGATGATTTGCAATATGTTACAATGTTTACCAGGCCAGGAATTCATAATCTAATTTTGCAAGACCACCCAATGTCCAGTCCTCCACAGCTTGTTTTAAATGACTGATTTGTAAAGACATGCCATTTTGGAGTGTATTTTCTACAAGCTCTTATACCAATATCGGTTTGATTGTAATGTTATCTTAGTTAGAAAATAAAGCAAAAAACAGTTGTAAAACAACACCATAAGACCATTCCATCAAAGTTTGAAGTAGATGTTCAATCAAATTTACATTGGGCTCTTTGTTAATACAAGTTTAACCATGGAAGCTAACTTGGAAGTGGGACTGGATGTATATGTTATTGGGAATTTGACAGCTAGATATCGTAAAATATCCTGTAAGCCAGACTATGAATCTTTGCGGTGATTGAGCATAGCCAACGAGTCCAAAGATTCATATTCTGGCGAGCGGGATGGTATTTTAAATATCTCAGCGTCCATAATTCCGATAACTAATTTATCATTGTTCAGTTTTATAAAATGTTTAAATTATCAAGTGTTTATTCAATTTCTCCTACCTCTGTGTGGGAAATAATGTGCAAGTCTTGATATTTATTTCCGCATACTCCTTTGGGTCACTAATACGCAGTAAAAAAGTCTATTACGAAAAGGCCTACACGGCACCAAGATTTCCTTTCATTATTAAAGTAGCATCCTGTATGCATCGAAAAGGTCTTTTTAGTCAAATACACTACGTTTTATATAGATAGAAATGAAAAGCTTGTCATCAAACAAATAACCTGTGAAATAGAAATCCATGACGTAAATCATCAACGTCATAAGTGTAAACAATGCCAGCTGGATTGATGAAAGATAGGATTACTTAGTTACCGCTTCAGTTTGCAATAAAATCTTATAAAATATAGGTAGGTTACATTTCTTTATATTGGTTGTGCTGTTCAAACTTTTTTTTTGCAAATTGTCTCGAGAATTTAAAAAATAGTTACAGCAGGATATATCAGAAAGTAGGAAAGACGTAATTTTCAAGAGAACTTGATGTGTTCCTCGACATTTACAAGAAACAAGTCTTTTGTTAAACGAAAGATCATAAAAAACTTAACTTTTTTGAAGAAAGGGGAGAGGGCGTTTGTCTTACAGTTACAGGGAAAGTTGCCTTACCTGTTCCTCCCCCCCACAAAAAACCTTTATCAAAACAGTACTACATTTTGATATGTTTTAATATACTGTAAACAATGGGAGTAAAACCAAACAGAAAGTGGAACTAACCAAGAAATAAAAGCAGTAACAAACAAAGATAAAACAATGTGCTTTATTTCAGTTTCATATGTTCCAGCATAGATAACTTCATATTCTGTAGTTCCTGTACAAGGTCATATTTATCTCCAAAATGTAGTGTAAATATCTTTACTGCAGTATCTATCACTGACAGTCCCTCTTGTACATCCTCAGCGTAATATAGTACCCCAGCAAACTTGTGTAGCTCATTGGCATATTCTATACTGGTATCACCATACAACATCTTCAGTGTATTTACACTTTCTCTTAGGTGTGGAACAGCTTTATCATATTGTTCTGTAAAATAAATTAATTATTTTCTAGTATTCTTTGATATATCATCCATTGGTAATACTAATTAAGGAGCAGTCTTTATAAATCTCGTGCAATATCAATAGTGAAGTGATACATGGTTGTGGAAAAACCCACCAATCTGTTGTTGATTTGCAGCCATTTCTCAGTTAAGACTTGTACTTTTGAGAAAGACATACACTTATACAAGGCTCAAATGGCAAACAAAGGCTGGTTATGTTTACATGAATAGTCCCCGACTTTAAAACAAGTTTAAGTTTAGGGGGTTGTTGAAATGGATGAATCACCTCCTACATGATATTTATATGGACTGGTACTTAAAATTTCATAGTCAAATAAAATTACTAATTTTATATAACCATTGTGAATTTTGTTATGCATGAGAAAGCACAGATCCAAACACTGAAGTACAAATGTACTCATATCCAAAAAAAATGAAAGCAGAAGCATAATCCAAGAAAAGGATTTCATGGGATAAGAATTTTTTGAAATACCACAAATTTATGTAAAACAAAAAACAAAATTTACCTGAGTTGCATAACAACTAGTCAGACAGTCCTGTGTATCTGAAGTGATTTACGTGAGATGGCATAACACCTTGCCAGACAATCCTGTGTATCTGTCGTGATTTACCTGAGATGGCATAACACCTAGTCAGACAATCCTGTATATCTGAAGTGATTTACCTGAGATGGCATTACACCTAGCCAGACCATCTGGTGTATCTGAAGTGATTTACCTGAGATGTCATAACACCTATCCAGAAAATCATATTTACCTGAGATGGCATAACACCTAGCCAGACCATCTGGTGTATCTGAAGTGATTTACCTGAGATGGCATAACACCTAGCCAGAAAATCATATTTACCTGAGATGGTATAACACCTAGCCAGAAAATCATATTTACCTGAGATGGCATTACACCTATCCAGACCATCTGGTGTATCTGAAGTGATTTACCTGAGATGGCAAAACACCTAGCCAGAAAATCATATTTACCTCAGATGGCATAACACCTATCCAGACCATCTGGTGTATCTGAAGTGATTTACCTGAGATGTCATACCACCTAGCCAGAAAATCATATTTACCTGGTGTATCTGAAGTGATTTACCTGAGATGGCAAAACACTTAGCCAGAAGATCATATTTACCTGAGATGGCATAACACCTAGCTAGACAATCCTATGTATCTGGAGAGATTTACCAGAGATAGCATAACACCTAGCCAGAAAATCATATTTACCTGAGATGGCATAAAACCTAGACAGACAATCCTGGGTATCTGAAGTGATTTACCCGAGATGATGTCATACCTAGCCAGACAATCCTGTGTATCTGAAGCAATTTACCTGAGATGGCATAACACCTAACCAGACAATCATGTGCATATGAAGCAATTTACCGAAGATGGCATAACACCAGCCATACAATCGTGTGATTCTGGAGAAATTTACCTGAAATGGCATAACACCTAGCCAGACAATCCTGTGTATCTGCTAAATTCTTATTGTGTCTATACAGTATGTGTTTCTGGTTATCCAAACAATCTTTAAACTTATTGATAGCACCTACAAATATAGAGTGGTAACATTCACTCCAAGATTATAGTTCTTTCAGAAGAGTATAATTTAATATTGCAGAAATTTGATATCAGAGGTGGAAAAAATCAGTTTTATAAAGTCTGCTATCAAGTAAAATTGTAAATGACCAGATGTATTTTACTTGTTAATATGATCACATCTGTAGACAGGAATGAAAGTTTAGATATGTTGTTTCTTGTGTATAGATGTGATATGTGAGGTATAATTATTTATTCTCATCTGAAATTTTACATTATAAACATAACCATTTTTTCATAAAATTTGGAACAATATATGACATTTTGTGAAGTTTGCACAGTTTTACTAACAAAAGGTTTGGTACAAAAAACTCTAAACAATTTGTTCCCTGATCATTCTCCTGCACCCCAAGCTGTTTAAAAGCCCTTTAGATTTTTCTGTTTTCCTGTTAAACATGTTGAAAGTGTTTAAGTGATGGTGATTTTATTTGGAAAATTTATATTTTTTATCTTAAAATTAAAATTGAGAAATATGAAAGTCTGGAACCTGACCTTGAACATCTTGTCTTTGTAGACATTCCATTCCAGCGATGAATAATTTTTGTGCTGCTCTCTCCTCTTTCACAAACTTCTCTGATTGGCCAGCATAGTCACATGATACACAAGTACACTGATTGTTATTCACTTTTAATACTTCTCTACACAGTGGACAACAGAAACTCTACAATGGAAATAACTGTCGAAGAAGGGATATTAAAAGCCGAATCTCTTTAGTCACAATGAATAAATTTAGAGTATATATAAAATACAGACAACTACAATGGACATATTTATACTTCAACAGCAGGATTCACTAGTCACAGACAGCAGGAGAATAATGGAATTATCCCAACTCTTACAAAGGTCTGTCAGCATGACCAGGGAAGTTCTGACTCGGATATTTTTATGCCTAGAATTTCAACAACGGTGGAAAATATAAATAGCACTTCAGGATGGAATTAACACAAAGTTATGTTGGGATTTTATGATTGCACCTCCCTCCAACAAATACTAGGTAGCATTCTGCCCAATTGCAAATTTCCCAAAAAGTGATAATTTTTTTAAAAGGCTACACCTTTTTTATTTTTTTATTTTCATAATTTCAAGGTACAAATTCTGGAATAGCCAATAATTTTTGTCCAACTGCTAATTCATAATAGATACTGACATAAATCTTACAAATATTTATTGTAAAATAAAATGAGTTATCTCCCATGTTGGGATATTTGTATATTATTATATTAGGTATATTGTGTATATATTTTATATATACTGTTGCCTTAATGAAGTCCTGATGTGGCATTAAACACCAATCAATCAATCAATATGTTTTCAAATCTTATCTGAGTGGTTGTACCCAGCAAGTAAAAATGGGTAACACCAAATCTAAAAAATTGTATGTTTGTTATGGTGTTCCTTGAGGTTAAATACTTGGACCGTTATTATTTATTTTATATATCAATGATTTACCATTGTACATTAAAAACAGTGCAACAGATATGTTGCTTAACACCAAGCGGCAAATATTTCATACATATTCACAGCAATATCAATTATAACGAATAAATAATCAAACTTTGTTCTAGAACGACAAGCTGAGTCGGAAATTGCATGCCCAAGCTCACAAAATGACATTCAGAGAGAGAGAGAGAGACCAAACCATCGGAGAATAGCTTCGCTTTTTGTGGGGGCCGCACGACTCATTTTAGTCTGTATCGTGTTTCGTCTTGATCTCGAGGCGGTCGTGACTATCGACTTGTCTCCCTTTATTTCACCCTTCGATCGGTTTTCCTTTCGCTTCTTCGCATGACAGATGCACGTTTAACATAACCGAGTCTCTAACAATTCGATGTGGTTTTAAAAAAAACTTATACGTAAAACTAGTAAATTTAGTAAAAAAATAGTATATTTAAAAAATTCCTGCGTCTCCTCCGAATTTATCTAAAATCATAACTAGGAAAAAGTAAAGAATTGATCTAAGTCTATCTGAAAATTCCATTTCAATTCATCACGGAAATCCAAAAATTTCATATGAGGGCAGGGTTTACTCCATTTTACCTTGAATCCTAAAACCTTAAAGATATTTCAATTTACTTGTTATTTGTTTCTACATTCTATACACCCGCTTCATAAATGAATAACCAAAGACGAGAGACTCAATTGTAGGGGGAAAGCAGCAAGGCGAGTACGCCATGATGAAAACAGCATCGGTCATAGGGTCAAGCTTGTACATCCATGACGCAGAATGTGTTTTTTAAACTTTATCTTCAATTTGTCAAGCGTTTTTCTATGGACTAGACATTTTTTTGAAACCTCTCGAATTTTGGAGGCAGACTGAAAAATTTTCGTCAAACATGCACCTAGCCCCTATGCTTGCACTGAAATATAAAAACGAGTGTTTATTCAATTTTTTTTCACATCTGTTGTGCTAGAACAGTTTCATTATTACTGTGTATAAATATTATTTCGTTTCTTCACTGACCAGTGTGATTACAAGAAGACATATTCACGTATATAATTTCTATTATTTATTGTAATCTGCTTCCTTGAATCAGTAGACGTAGAATGACCACCAGTAATTCACACGATGTAGCAATATCAACTAACGCTAGGTGCGGCACTGGGTTGTAAATATATCTACTTTTACCGGAGATACTGGAACTTTTTCAACCTACAAGAAACCAGTTATTTTGTAGTTTACCTGCCCAGTGTTACATCTAGCGTTAGTTGATATAGCTATAAGGTGGAATTCAAGGGTAACAGCATTGTAACTTGGGCTAAGCAAAACGCATGTAATAAACATTGGTGTATTATGTCTCGTTTAAAATGTTATTTTGCAATAGAACAAATGTTATCACAAAGGGACAATAAATATCAACATTCGTTTGACAACTCGATTATTGTATCGCAAACCATTGAAAACCCTGTTAAAATGTCATTTACTCTACGGAGTTAAAGTTGCGTCAGTGTACATGTAATCCCAAAAAATTTTAGTGTCGCGCTAAATAGACGAAATATAATAAGGAATATAAAAACTAACTTACCTTGTCAAAGATGGCAGAATAACAAAATATTATAATGCAAAGAGGCAACACAAATTGAAAAGTCATAATTGTCAAACTGAATGAAGCATGGTTAACATCCTGTTCGTTCCAGTCCACTGAACATGATGTAAAAGCAGCCTCTAAGCCATAAGAATTCCAACCCATCAATGGCACTAAAGCCCAAATTAATGACCATATTGTTCCAAAAATGACCACTCTGACCATCGTTGAAACTGTAATCAAATGTTTAAGATGTGTTTTAACTGTTACTATGTAACGAGTAATGGATATCATTGTTAACATAGCAATCGAAATATATGCCATAAAACTAGTGAGAAATGCGTAATATAAACATCCGGTATGGCCGAATACCCATCTCCGATAAAAGCTTGACACTGCCGCCATTGGTGTTGCTAAAAACGCCATTATAAAATCTGAGACGACTAAACTCAAAATGCAACAGTTTGTTGGCGTGCGAAGTTTACTATTTCTCGTCAATGCATAGATGACAGTAATGTTTATAGAACTTCCGACAGCACATGTTGTTGTAAGAGTGATTCCCATTGCCAAATGTCCATGATTACTAAACTGTGTTCTGAGGTGATCGGCGATCATCGAATTGTTCGTTTCGTTATTCATTTCAATTCCGAAAAACATTCCAAAGGAACCGTAATCATTTATGTCCGTATGATCATAAAGTCTGACTGATCTTCTTATTTTTTAGCTACTAGCATGTCTGACGAAGGTAAATCCATAAAAGCGCTTTACACGCAGTTAAATTTGGCTTTTTTAATATTTGTTATAAACGTATGTCAGACGTTGATCGTGTATTCATGGCGTATATTCCATATTCGTTTTTTTAAAATATTGTAACTTTCTTGCACTAAGTTATCCAAAAATTATATTTATTTACCGAAATCCCTTATGACATACAGTGTCTAACAACGAAAAGACATTGCAATAAATTCTTTAAAAAATAATCGGCTTCCTTTCAGTTGACAGCATTAAACGAACAATTAAAACAATCGTATCATCTGCAATTCCTCCCTAATGAGGCTGCTTATGATGTAGTTATACCTAAATAATCAAGATTTTATATCTTTATTTTATATTTCAGAGTTTTATAAAGATGATAAGGACAAAAGACAAATTCCATCAGTTTGAATGCATCATGAAGAAGGATTGTCTGGTTCAAAGGAGTATTTTCTTTCTTTATTAGTTTCCCTCCGGGAATTAATCAGCGTAGACAAACTCGTATTAGGTATGTCTGTTAACCACAGGAAAATGACCAAGCAGTCAAGGTCGTTTTAAAAAATCAGTCATGACTTAACGTTCTATGGGTTACAGACATTTGTAAAAGGAATTCGAAGATACCGAAGGGGCAGACAGAAATCGTTAAGTCGGAAGACCGACAAAACCATGGCCAACAAAATGAAACGAAAGACAAACACAGAACACAAAACACTACACTGAAAACTAAAGCTGGAGTAACACGAACCCTACAAAAACCTGGAACTTATTCATCACGCACACCTTTTAAGACTTTCATGTTTGATTTTGTCAAATAAGTTTGGGTCATTCTCCCCGTGTATATTTCACTAGTTGGGTCAAAGGAATGGTTTTACATGTAGTCTTTTTTGTTTGAACACAATTTGACTGTTCGTCACAAATGACAAGGTATGATAACTTGGCGACAACACTTACTTTCCCTCCGTCAGTCTATATACATCGTACCTTGTAAATGGATAAAACCATTTCAGGCAAAATTGTCATAAATATATGACCTTAAACTATGACATCAAAGATATTGATAAAGAAGTGTGGTTTATCAAAACAACTAGATAGAATCGGTGTCTTTTACCTGGTTTGGTGCTGAAATTATCAATAAAAGGAGCATTTTTTATAATAATCGAAAAAATATCAATATTGAGCTATGATACAAAGGGGATTAAGAAACAAGCTTAAAGCTTATATTAATCTGTTTCCCTATATAAATGTCGAACATTTATTCGCATTTGTGTTTGACCACCCACTTAGAACAATATTTATGCCATATATAAACCATACCATTATTCCGCAATACTATTTTCCTAATGTAAACTCGCCTTGGTCACATGTATCCAAAAAATACCGTATTTTAAAATATTTTGCACTTTTACATGAAATATACAAAGTCTACATTGTGACCAAAATTTCAGACAAATATTCAAATTATGAAAAATTGTCCATTATCTAAAAATGTATATTTTTGTGTTAACTTGTATGAGAAAAAAAGTCAGAAGAGATAATGTCAAAAGGCAGGGGGAACCTTCCACTTTTTGAAAAATACTGTAACCCTTAGCTCTAATTGCAATTTCCTCAAAGAACCTTAATTCTCTGATTTTGTTTGATTAAATAATAATTTGATACAACTGTTTAGGGACTTTATTTTCAATATATCTAAAAATCTGACTTAGGTGTTGGCTTTGAAACGATTCCGGGGAAAATGGTCATACCTCTTCATTTATAACACATTTCTGTAGTTTGAGAAAACTGATCTATCACGCACTTCTTTAGTTAAACGCACCTTTAAGTAAAATCGAAAATTAATTATAACACTCATTTTGGGATAATTTATATAAAACATGATAATATTGCATTGTTTCTTCTGGTTTCAGTTTGTTGTTCAGTCGGTGGATTGATTTTATGGATTATACAGATAAATCATCCTTATTTCTTCGCATGGTCGGCCGGTTTGTCTGTTGTTGCAATTGTATTGTCGTTGATAGCAATATTCTGCCTAATGCTCGATATAAGAAAATATCCCTATAAACAGTTTGAGAAAATGCAGGCAGAACAAACAATCTTTGAAAAACATGGAGCTGGTCCGAAGAAAGGAAAAGGTTTAGGACGCGATTTCGATCGAAAAGAACCATACTCAAATGGAAATCGTTTCATAGGGAATGAATACGGTCGACGTTATCCTTTAAGCAATGAGTATAACGAAAGTGATAGATTTTTTGTGAATGTTGTAACACCAATGATGCCAACGAATACCAAGAAAGTTTCAAACAGTCTCACGGGATTCTAAAGGATTTAGATTTTAGTATTATTAAAAATTCATGTCTCTTGTTTTGTGTTGCTATATATATTGTATATTTCACTGATTTATTTGATAAATTATGTTTACTCTAATAATGAATATGTTTTTAATTGATACTAACACCAGTTTAATATTGACTAGTATAGGGATAGGAAATGGAGTATGATTGCCAATGAGAGAGTAATCCATCTGTACGTTACCTTAAGGCCCTCAACAATGGACACAGACTCACACCGTAACAAAGCTGTAAGGGGCTTCAAAATTAAATTTTAGTCAATTCTCATTTAACAATAATTTGCCAATTAATATTAAAAATGAAAAACCACATTAATAACGACATCCACTGGACTACAGGTTCCTGAAATGGGACAGGCACATAACGTATGCGACGGGGGTAAATATTTTTGCGAGTGCTCAATCTTCCCAATAACCTGGAACAGTTGCTTGACAAAACGACATAAAACAAACATTAAAAACTACTACATTAGATTTAACTCTTGAAATCGATATGCAGTAAGAAAATTACAGAATAAAATAAGGATTAAGATGATAAGGACCTCGAAAAAATACTCTTTCTGAAAATATGTTCAAAATTTCAAAATTCAAACACAATTGATAATATACCTCGCTTTCTCAAAATATGACATCAACAAAAACACTTCTAGCTGGATTTAGTGTATAAATATAATAATTCTTCAAAGAAAAGAAGGCATTATGCAAATACCACAATCAAAAGTATTGTCAACTTGTAGGACGCATATATACCAGAATATTAACTAAAATGTTATGTTGATGTAAATTGTGGACAAGAGAGTCAATGTTGATTCCAAGGTACACAATATTCAAAGATCTTATAACGATAACACTTTTATCCCGAAAGTTCCCCAAACACTGACCAAATATCAAAAGTGATTTTATGCTACTACCATTATATTGTCTTCTTATACCAGTGTGATGTAAAGAAAACGACGATTAGCAGAATCAGTCTTAGTTAATTTTACTTGTGACGTTGGGAATGTTCCCAATTGTGTCTCACAAAAACGAGTTTTTTGCTGTTTTTTAAAACTTAACACATTAAAATTTTGATTGCAAGTTTAAAAATGAATATTCAGACATTGTCGGCGAATATAAAATATATTTGTAAGAGTTTAGAAACAAGTAGAAATCCGAGCCTTTGGTGATTGACAATTAGTTCAAAAATAGTAATATGCAAATCGGTTTATTTATGCTACAAATAAATTAACAGGTTGGCATTGAATAGGTCGACAGTTGACAAATTGGCAGTTGAAGGGTTTACAATACAAAAGTCGACAGTTAACTGGTTGACATAACCCTACTTACGTCTACAGTTTTACGTTTACAAAAGTCGATGGTTGACCGGTTGACATTACATTGGCCTACAGTTGACAGGTTTACATTTCAAGAGACAAAATATTACTGGTTGAAATTTACATAAATCAAAGTTGACAGGTTGACATTGACCGTTGCTGCTACAGCTGCTTTTTCCCCTGCTCATGCTACTCTCGTGCTCATTTTGCCCCAAAACATATGAATCCTGCTGCTGCTTCTAGTTTTTTTACCTGTCCACACGAGCACCCTTTCGAGATTGCTACCGAGCCCTTGGGGTGCTTGACAGTTGCTGATCTCGCTGCTCTTTTCCCCTGTTTATGCTACTCCTGTGCTCATTTCGTTCCCAAACATCTAATTCCTGATGCTGCAGCAACAACCTCATCTACTCTTCGTTACGCGGTGTCAAAACACCGAGCACAGATGTCAGGTTTACCTGACTGGGACGTAACCGAGTTTACTAATTATCTAATTCATTTTATAAATAAAAAGGTAATTAACATAATTGCCATTAAAACAATTCATTCAATAAGGTAATTAGCATATCATTAACGGACTATTCATCAAAAAGAAGCACATTGTCCAAAATCGATACGGAATTATCATAACTAAGGGTTGATTATCGATCAGGGGTCAATGAAGTCAATTCGGGAGGGCCTTTCATCAGCCAAAGATCTACTGTTTACAAAATCTACAAAGGGGTTTCTTATGTGTAGGGAATCAGAGTGTCTTACGTTCTCCAAACAATCCTCTGAACGTCTGCATCATTTTCAATGTTGCTACTGTCATCAGTGTCTCAGCACCCTACAGTGAGACCACCTTAATGCTGCTGTTAGGTTTTACAGATGTTTCTGTATGAAGGTATTTGGCGTTCGCATCCGTGTTTTTACATCTGCTATGTCAACATTTTTTAAAAATTTTAAACAAAATCTATCGGTGTTCCCCAAGTAGAATGGATTGAGTATAGTAGGCATTGGTCAGAACTCAGAACCTTGATCTTTTTAGATGTTTGTTATTAATCTACTAAAGCTTTGCTTTACAAAGAATGAAAAGAAAAGGTAAGAGTAAGCATCATTGTCAAGCAATAATTTTGACGATGGCATTGAATCTTTTGTCCATTATGCATGATCATTGTGATAATTTTTTGTGGAACACCATGTGTCTGAGTAGATTTCAGGTGGTATCTGTATCCACATTCAAAACTTTCTCCCAAAAAGCAGATATAAAGAAAGACATTCATTCTGTAGACTTTCCTAAAATAACCAGTGGTGTTGAAATATAAACCGTGAAGCTTCTGTCTTTTGCTGATAAATTAATCTTCTTCACCGTCAACAGATACATGTTTCTCATTTACTATTTTGCGTACGAATTGGGTAATGAATACAGATGTTTCGATGTCTAACAACAATATCACTGATGTAATGTTGGTGGTCAGGATTCATTAGGTTTTTTCTTTGCTACAGTCTATGGTTAAGGTCTTCTCGGCTGACCGGTTAGCTGGTGTCAAACGATTGGTAAGTTCTTCGTAATGTTTTACCCACCTCTGGCGTAGATTTTCCACGCCTATAACCGGGTAACCAACACTGTTTTAAACCAGAAGTATTGGATGGCTCTATTGTTTCAGATAATTTCATGGTGGCGTCATGGAGCGTCATCATCTACCTTTTTCATTTGCTTGTTATGTCGCTTCTGTCAATTTGTCTTTAAATCTCCTTCTTTCATATTCTATGTTACTCGTGGTGTTTAAGTTAAATCCATTGTACCTTCCTATGTCTGAGCCTCTTTTATTTTGTCCTGCTGGTTTTGCTAAATGCTATGTTTTTTTCCTCTCTTTTATTTTGTCCTCACTAGTCCATTCTTTCTAGTGGAACTTTCTAAGACCATGTATAAGACCTTACAAAAAGAGGTACCGATTGCTATGCAAAGGCCAACAAAAACAAAGAGTAAGACAATGTTTCACTTACACAATTTATCTCAAAATTGAGTTTTATATCAAATCTGGACTCTAATCTATAACTAACGGATCAAATTGTCAGATTTTTTGCATTTGAGTATCTGTGTGAGTGAAGCCAGTTTTAGAACAGGTATATGAAATAAACCAAAACATAATTGCAACAGAAACAACAAATACAGGAATCAAACAAGAAAATCATGTTTATTCATAAACGAAAATCGGCATGATAAGTTCAACGATAAAAGTAATTTTTAGGGCAATTTTTTTGCATTTTTGATGAAAAAACATAAAAAACTTGAAATTTTGATAAAACGTAATGTGGTGTAGCCTAGCTCATGAAGTTAAATGAAATCCGCTCATATCCATTTCTTTCAAATAATGAAATAACTTCAAATATTTTTTTACATTAACCAACATAAATTTTGGGGCAATTACGTTGTTTTTTTATTTTAAAAACACCGAAAACTGGAAATGATTAATTTTTGTGAAAAAAAAATTAGAATTGCGAACGAATATAAAAACGTTGTATAATATGTAAATTTAAATTTATAAAAGTATTTTAAATCAACAATCTCACTCTGATATCTATTTTCAAACTGTTTTTACAGAAATTTGTCAACTCAGATAACAAACTGACAAATAAAGGACGAGACAAATTTAGCTTCATTTTAATTGTTCGGTCAGATTTTAACATATGTATTAAATGGTCTATTAAAACCAGACTTAGGAATTCAGTTTTGGTTAATTAGTCTTCAATTTTATCACGATCTTCAAGTCCACTCGCTACAGGCTTACAGTTTGAACAGTTTACTCCTTTGCACTTACTACAGACAACATTACAATCGAGTCCATGTTTTATACAAGTAGATCTTCTTGTTTCACATCCAGATTTGCCCTTACAACTGATAGTATTTAAAAGTCTATCAGGCCCAGGGGTGTGTGTGTGTGTGGGGGGGGGGGGGGGCTGAACAGTTAATTGGCGGTAACATTCCATTTTGAACATACCAACCCCA
>JARWCS010196367.1:0-22302 GCA_034783895.1 Geukensia demissa | reverse complement strand
TTATGATATCATTATGAAATGTTTTACATGGATAGCTTGTGATATGAACTGCAACATTTTGGTACAAAAAGGATGCCATGACCCTGAGGTCATGGGTCATCGACTTTGAATTTTCGTTGTGGAATTTGATGTTTGAATTTCAGTTAAAGTCTAATATCTAAAGTCAGCAATATACTACATGCATTAATTGTATTTCATAACTTTTCTATTCATTGGCGGGGCATAGTGTCCATTGGACACATATCGACTTGTTAATTTTTTCTTTATTCCTCCTACAAATTAAATCTTTTGAGCTGAATTAAGTTATTGTGAATCTACTTGAAGCCATTGTTATTCTATTGAAGGTGTTTAAAACAAGCCTTGTCAGCCAAGGTTTCTAATGTCTGAATATTACCATAGTTTTGTTTTGATGATCAGTTTTGATTGATAACCAAGCAAAATATGCTTAATATTAAGGGTTTTTTTATCAATTATCATTGGTTGTTGTAAAAATCAGAAACAGCACACTAGTTGTATTATATACAATTAATATATACAATGTACATAATAATATCAGAAATTTATAGTGAAGATTATATAATATAGGAAATAATTATATTTCCCTATTATTTGCATAAAAATATATTGCAGCATACGCAAGTTATTGATTACTGATAAATATTTTTTAATAAATGTTGATGACATAATACAAATGTATAGTATAAAGCTGTATTCTCCTCCCTCTCAGTGTTAAAACAATTTAATCACATTCACCAATGATGTCATTATTAAAAGTATCTTTGCATAGTGGCTGAGGAGGTTTAGTAATGGTTTAATATATTTCATGGCATGCACTTATCATTGGTAAATTAATCTCCAATTTCAGATGGAGATGCAAAGATCTGTCCCCTTTTGAAATCAAATTTCCTGTGTTCATAGCCCTTAGGGAAAAAATATTTTTGGAGTTGAACAAATCTTCCAAACTTCCTCTGAAATTGGAAATAATTATATAATATCCAATGGTTTGAAAATCAACAAATTGAACAATACTACATTACATAAAATGAATCCTTATTTCCTTTAATAATACATATTAATATAATGAACCATTCAGTGATGTGACTGGAATTATCTATGTGAATGTTGAGAACCTCATATATATATAAGTAATTAGCTATCAGTAAAACACCAAACACAAATGTTTAAAATTAGCAGTTAGAAATAAAAATTTCCCTTTTTGCAGAGAAAAACATCTTCATGTTGTTTTATTAAATTTCAACATAAGTAAAGTTAATCATAAGAAAAAAGCAGTTGATTTGCAAAATTTTAGATAAGTTTCACGTATCTTTAGCTTGTTGTTATAATTAGTAAATTTGACGATAAGACTTATGTATTTCAGAGAATGCTATGGTTCCTGGTAATGCACCACTAATGGTGGGAAGATCTTCTGTTGATATCAAAGTTAAGCAGCTAGAATCTGGGTCTTCAAAGGATTTAAGATCTAGAACTCTAAAGACTTTCTCCAAGTTTTTTGGTGTAAGTTGATATGCGGATAAAGAAATATGTATATTAAGCTTACAAATTAAATTCTCAGTACCACTATATTCTAATGCAGCATCAAATTTCAATGGAAATGAAAATATCATAGATCACCAATTGAAATGTGTTATTCACATTGTACTTTGAGATGTAGAAAATTTCATTTTAAGTAAAACTTACCTTTTGACATATTGACATCTTGATTTTGTAAATCAGATTGAAGCAAAATTTTGACTTTTGTAGATATTCTTTTTTTTCTGCTATTTCTGTTTTAAAATACTTTATTTTTATTTATTATTATTTTTTTATTAAAATGTTATTTTTAATTTGCTTTGTAGTTGTAGACCCCTGAAACATTAAAATGTCAGTATTAACGTGGTTCATGGATAACAAAAATCATGTTATATAGGATTTAACTTTTATTTTGTGTACAAGTACTTTGTTATGTTGGTAAGCATAATTTTAAATAAAAACACAGTATCACTGACTTTGATATTTAAAACTGAAATATTGTTGTTTCTTTGTTATATCTATGTGGCATATTGTTATTTCTATGCCACATAGGAATAACAAAGAAACAGCAATATTTCAGTTTTAAATATCAAAATCAGTGATACTGTGTTGCCATGATTTAAAAAAAAAGTTTTTTATTACAATGGTGATGCTGAATTTATATGTTCATTTTGACTTAAGTATTTATTGAATTTTATATTACCAATATACTGTATCCCATATTTCTTGAATGATATGTTTCTATTTCGACTTGAGAACTGCATAAACTAGTATATGCTGCAGTTCTTCATTACTTCAGGGGGTAGGTTCAAATCTCTTTGAAAATTTTATATCTTACAATTTCAAATGTAATTGTAGGCTGCTTTAAGAGTCATTATGTCTAAATAAAAAAAATCAGGTACCTCCAACAGGTAAACATCACATAATACAAGCACGGTAAACAGTAGGATTATTTTGCTCATCAACATTAAGTATTGTTCATTTAGCTATATTCAGTCACATAATTCACCATGAATATATGATTATCTTTTATTTCCTTGGATTAAGAGATATTCAAGTTTTCTGCAATTTTTAAAACTTCTTAAATGAGATCATTTTCTTTAATTTTATTTTATAGAAACATTGAGGTTTTGGTTTTAGTTCACATGATCCAAAGTGTCATCACTTGGCGTCTGTCATACATTTGTCGTTCATAATTCACATTTAAGTCTTTTATATGTAACTGTTTGACACACTGGAAACAAACTTTAGTAAAATGGTCGTAAGTTGCTTCTTTAGAGGAAAATGTCTAGCATCGTAGCCCAACTGTTTCTAAAAACAGAAAAATGGTGTATTATTCTGAAATAATCTTCTTGTCCAATTATAACAAGATGTGGTTGTTTTATAGTTCTCTACTAAAATTGTGTCTGGCATCTCTGCACATCATCTAGAATGGCTGTCACAGTTTTTAACTTAAGACCTTAAATGAAATGGGCTGAAAAATCATCTTGTGTAACAACAGAGCAGAATGCTACCAAACTTTGGCAGAATGATCCTCTAGCCAAATTCTTTTCAACATACCCCCTTTTAGGCTTAGGTAGACAAAGTTTAACATAGGACCATTTTGGAAATTCACTACAGAATAAATTGCAACCAAACTTAGATGAAATGCTCTTCAAGCCAAATTGCTTTCAGCATATCCCTCCCTTTTAAGCTCACCTCTAGAGTCAGTGGGGTTATGTGATACCCCAAGTGTTGGCATTCGAGGTAGCAAGGTTAAACCAACTGCTGCTTACCTTATCAACCATATTGGTATATATGATGCATCTGTGGATGACAACTGCAATACATGCTTCTGATGCTGACTTTGACCATAATTAAAAAGATGAATGACTTGGTCATAGAAGAGGGTTTAAATCCATTCCAGCTTCCTGACAAGTCCCACATCAACCAAATTGGTTTGCATGATGAATCTAGAGATGACAACTGCAATGCATGCTTCAGACACTGACCTTGACCTATACTTAAGGATTTAACGATTTCTGTCTGCCCCTTTGGTATCTTCAAATTCATTTTGATACATGAATGACTTGTTTAGGAAACATGGATGAAGTCCATTCCAGCTTACTTATATGTCCCACATCAACTTTTACATAGCAAAGTAATGAAGAGATAATGATTCTAGATATGACAAATGCATGACAGCAATGCTGCATAACGAGGTCAGAGGTCAGCAGACAGTGGCTGCTTTTACTATCTTTGTCTGGAACTACAGAGATAATTGTTACCCAACTTTAGTGGAATGGTCCTTGACTAAAACTGTGTTTGGCATTATTCCTGTCCACCAAAGAAGATGACCACTACAGATGCACATAGGATCCTACTGCAAACTTATGAATCTTTTTGTCCAAAGCAACTGCTCCAACTGAAGTGTAACTTTGGTGGAATGGTCCTTGGATGGGTTTTTATCAATTATTATTAATTAAAAGCTATGTTATTGGCTGCAATAACAGTTAATCTGTCCATACAATACAGATAATCTAACAAAGCATATACAAACTCAGCCAATATCTATATTGGCCACCTTTTTCCTGTTTTGGCTGACATCCGGGCATTTCACGCATACAAAGTTATAGGGATAACACACTTATCAATGCAAAGTGAGGTGTATTTTTATTCCGTTGATTTTTTTATGCCATTCATCATTCATGTCTCATTAAGTTTATTAAGAATTAAAATAAACAAATTTTTAATATTCTTTGCAAAATTTATCCTTTCATTACTCCACTGTAGATCTTTCAAACATGTCACATGTCTTGTGCATGTACATGTACTTGGGTTGAATCTTAATTTTACAGACCATATTCAAAAGACCTTTCAGTGTATTTTTTATGAAAATGTTAATCAATAAAGATATTATTAATGAACGATTTGTACATTGGCTGATTTATTGCTCCTCGCCAGCTGCATTGGTGTTCTGCTTCGCCTCAGGCCAATGCAGCAAGCCTTGAACCAATAACAAAGCCGATATGAAAATTGTAAATTAATATTACCATAGTCTAGCATTCTTATTCATATTTTCTGCATGGTCCTGTATCAAGCATTGCCGTGTCAGGTGAGTGATACAGACCACTGGGAGTTGTTGGTAATTTATGTAAGGTAAGTTAGAATTAAGATTAATTGATCCGTAACATTTCAGCAACCAGCAGGTACAAGGAACCTATGGGACTTGGTGTCAGTGGTGCAGGGGATGGATGATACTCTTCTGGAAGAGACTTACAGTAAAGGTGTGATGCATGTTAAACATTTAACCAAATTCAAAGGGGTAGGTTTCAATTTTTTTCCCTCACCTGTCCCAAAAATCAATTCAAGTTATTGCTTTTACTTTGTGGTGATTGCTGTTTTGTCTTTTTTCAGAGTTTGCTCTTCTTCTCTGAAATAATTAACCAGAATGGAATCAGACTTGGCAGGAATTTCCATAGAATTCATTTTAGGTAGTTCCAACTATTCTTTGGTGAAATGGTCCTTGGGTGGTTTCTACTCTCTAACTATTCGGCCCACCAAGCAAGATGGCCACCACAGCAATATGTGGAAGGCCAACCTACAAAAGCTCCAAAATTTTTTACTGGTTTGTCCAACCACAAGTGAAAGTGAATAATGGATTTTACTATTTACTGATTCCTTGCAACTTGTTGAAGATTTGTCATTTCCACGTAAAAATACATCTGTTTCTGCTATGAAGAAAACAAAACATAAGCATAAGGATTTAAAAAAGCATTTTTTCAACAATTAATCAAAGAACTTTAAATGGAATTTTGTTTTTATCATTCATTGCAGTATGGACAATACTTACTTAGGTAGATTAATCTGTACTGTAGCACCATCTAAGACTTAATGTACCGGTATATAAAAACTTGTTTGTATTAACAGTGCTTATGACAAAATATTTCCAACAAATTTTCCATTTCAGTTGTTTGCAATATAAGCTTTTCTGTATGATAAAACATTTTAAAATTTTTAAGGGTAATTTCAGGACATGATTGCTTTATTTCCCCACAACTGTTTGCTTGTTCTCTGGAAATAAAAGGTGACACATTTGATATTAAATTTGATATTATACTGTTTTTAATGGATAAGTGTATTATATTTTCTGGTAGATTGTGGCTGATAGGGGAGGTATTACCAAAATATTGAATTTTATTATATTTATTTATATTACTGGCTGTGGACCATTATGGTTAACATGTTTAAATAATGCCATACTTCATGCACATGAAATTAACTTGATTTGTGATTGTGTGCTGGCAAGGGGAATGGCCAATACAGAAGGCTGAGTGTTTTTCCGTTTTCTTTTGATAGTCAGGCGGCTATTGCCCTTTGTGTCTCACCCTATCCTTCATCTTTGATTTTATTTATTGGGTTCTTGACCTGGATTTGCATCTAGAAGTATTTGCTGCTGGACATTAAGCAAACCAACAATCAATCATTGAGTATCAAATAATCTCTTTATTGTCAATGCATTTTCAGTCTGAAGCTCAAAAACTGGAGATGGCAAAAATGTCTAAATTTGGAGGTGGTATTGGTGCACCAACTCGTGAGGAACATTTAAAAGAGGCAGCGAAAATACATATTCAGCTAGGAAATATACAGAGATATTGTGAGGTTTTAGTAGAATTGGGACAGGTAAGAAAATCAGTGTAGATAGATATTTAAATCCATCCTGTATCCATTGTCTAGTTTTATTTATTCCAAGGACAGAAGTCTTAGGTATGTTGAAAAAAAACACCCTTTAGATTTTATGTAGAATAACTTTTTATACCCTTTTTTGTACTTGGGAATATAGTTCTACCCTTGTCTATCATTTGTAAACAAAACATATCACCAAACTATTTTCTTATTGAAACAAACAAACAAGACAATATTTACAGTTGATATATCTTAGTTAAAGCATGAAAGAACAAAAGGCTAATACGCATGAAAAAAATTTGATGGGTAAACAAGGGACAGAAAAATTATTAAATCAGAGAAGAGATAAGAAAATTAAAAGTAGGCAGAAAAATACATATTTAGTTAAGGAATATATTTTGAAGTTTTAGTAGATTTAAAACTAATCTTTCTTTCAAAGTAGTTTTATTACATAGAAAAAATGTACTAGTAGATGTATCTAGTAAAATGTTGAAATTTAATTGCCTTTAGAGTAATTAATATCTGTATAATGTGCAATTACACAGTAGAGTCATTGTCATATAAGGCTTCAAATGATTTTTATATGTAATAGGCGCATTAAGCCATTATACTGGTACTTTTGTTTTAGTGGGAGAAAGCTCTAGCAGTTTCACCTGGTGTTTCCTTGGAGTATTGGAAATCTCTAATGAAAAGGTACATGCTTATTAATGTTCTTGTTAATTCTAGTAATGTTTTAAGGAGCTAAGGCTTTGGTCTTAGCACTCTTCATGTCTTGTTCACACCTAATTAGGATTAATTCATATTACTGAATGCTCAATAAACTATTGTTTAATGTTTCAATGTCTTCAGTATGCGTTGAATTTGCTTTGACATACGTGTGAATGTCTTTGATGGCTTCAATTTGCATTTGAATGTGCATCAATTCACATTGTATGTCCATGTGAACGCAGCATTTAAATATGACATTCTCGAAATGAAGGCATCAAAATGCAAACTTCTTTTGTCCAGTTCACAATATTATATCCACCCTTGCTTATAGTGCTTTTTGTTACCATTTCTTATGACAACAAGCTAAGTTCTCCTGTTTGTGCTTTATAGGTATGCATCTAGATTGGTAAAAGATGAAAGTGATGATGTTGTTCCATTTGGTGTTGCTATTGGTGACACAGAATTACTTATCAACAATTTTACTACCAGAGGGCAGATGTTTGAAGCAGTGCTGATGGCACAGGTGGCCTGTGAGGGTTCATTCCTGCCACAACAGAATTCCTCCTCCTCACCTGGTATACCAAATGGCACAGCTCCTTCTAAACAGGAAGACAGGTCGGTTGTAAAGCATTATAAGGTGAAACTTTTCTTCATCATATTACTGTAAAAAAGACCAAAAAAGGCTTTACATAAATTCAAAATTTTCAAATCCTATTAAAATTTTCATTTTGCACATTAACTTAGGCAGTTTCAAAGTCTTCCCATTTCAAAGCTAATTTTAATTTTCAGACATAAAGAAAACATTTTGATGTTAAAACACTTAACTTCACTGTCATTTTCAAGAATTTACTTTTTAAATAAATGCAATATAAAAATCTCTTTATCCAGAAATCACTGTTCAGTGGTTATTACTCAGACTTCTAAAAACTCCTACAATCACTCTTCATTTCATCTGTTTACAACAGCACCTAGACATTTATTTGCCATTTAGGTAAAACCCTAGCTATAGTATCCTTAAAGAGATAAGGGATTAGTAAAACTTGGGCATTAAAATTCTGTAGCTGCTGTTGTTTCAATAGAGATGAGAAAGTGATTGAAGTTATTTTAAAAAATAACTGTTACCGGTACTGAATTACAATAAATATACTTAACAAAAATACATGCAAAAATAAGATACCTCTCCAATGAATGGTTGCAGTTACTGAAAGCTAGCTCAGTGTCTGTTTTAAAGTATAGACTCATGTTTTCGAGTCCAAAAATTAAGAGTTTTTGAGTTAAAAGCACAGTAGCAGGATTTTCTGTGAAATTTCACTTTCTCAACTTATAAAGTATTTAATTTCATTAAAGTTGTTCTTAAGATTAATGTGAGACACAGTAGGGAAAATTGTTTGTGTTTCAATTGATCAGATTTACAGTAACAGATGTAAATATATTTACAGACTGCTGAGGAAATGTGTACAACGTTTGGCTGACTGGTATTTCTACAATGGTTCACCAATACTCTCTGCTTGTTGTTATTTATCTGTTGATGATTGTGTGGTGAGTTGTGTCTGCTATAAACATAAATTATTTGCAAAATTTGGTAGATGAATACCAAATCCTTAACTAAATTTAAAAAGAATATCATATTTGTCCTCAAAAAAGATAAACTTCTGATAAGCAAATTGAATAATACAAGTTAATTTACTTTTTTATACAGGAACAAAGTTTACTTTGAGCATTTTTCAACTAATTTCATTGTTTACATCATGTACATAAGGGGTGATAACATTATCTGTAATAGAAAGAACTTAATAAAAATAACAATAAACCTGTGTAAATCCAACATCCTTGGGACTGAAAAAAATGACTGGTTTCTCAGATTCACAGCTACCTGTCAAACCCTTAAAATCTCACAGTGGCAGTATGGCCTGAAAAATGCAAGTTTACAAAGCTGTATAAATATAGTGAATTTTTCTATGCTGAATTCTAAGGAGTTATCTCTTATCAGCAGCATTAGAAATTAGAACCAAAACAAAGGGAATCTGAGATCCAAACATACAGTCAAACTTTGCCAGCCTGAACTTGAAGTGACGGCAGAGATTTGTTTGAGTCACCAAATTTCCAGAAATGACTGGGTTTCTAACTGGCATAGTCTATTTGTTGTATGGAGCTAACTACAACCAGAGAAAAATTGTATTATTGACCATAGTCTGTGGGTTAACTGCTTTGAAAATTTCTAGTTATGGCTTGAGTGTTGATAATAAAATTAACTTAATTGTTGATGCATTTGATGACATGACAGTTCAAATTGTGATCTATGGAGGATCATAACGAACACATCATTTTGGCATTAAGCATGATGCATTATCCACACACAATTGGAAAGTAAAAACAATTTTAAGATCCTTACTTATATGTTGACATGATTTATTCCTCGTCAACATTGAAAGCTTACAAACAATGATGACGTAACATTTTTTACCTTTCACGTTTAAATTAATTTTTTTGTGCTTGTATAATTTATAAATATAAAGTTTGTAATATAATTTGTCCACTATTTTAAAAATTTCGATTACCAAAATATACAATCGTGACAAGATATTTACCTGTCATCAATCAAATGCCTACAACACTTTTCACACCCTTTATTTTCCGGCTTGTGTATTGAAATGTTTGACACATGATCAAATATGAAGTTCAGGTTTTTGATGGTAAATTGATTAACTATTATATTATAGCTCGCGATGTTCAAGCTACTGAGGTTAACTTTATATAGAATAAATTGTCAGGAATTTGACATAAGTTCGAGCCATCCAAATTGGAGCTTCTGAAATTTGACTGTAGTAGAAAAAGTGCTCAGGTCCAAACAAATCAAAATGGGAAGCCAAATCCAGCAGCATAGTTTATTACTCTGTTTGAAAAACTTTTAATTTAAAAGTGAAATTATTTTTAGGGTGCAATAGGAGTTCTGATAAGGGGTCATGAACTTGAACTTGCTGTAGCTATGGGAACAGTGTTAGGAAATGTTCCAGAACAAACTTGTCTGGCTATTGAATACTTATCCAGAAGATGTGAACATCTTGGCAAGTGGTAAGCAATAAAAGAACATGTTCATTTTATGCCTTTTTATGAATTATCTCTTCCATTCTTCAATACTTAGAATTAGTCAGGGAAGTTAAGGGATTAAAATAAAACTATAATCCAAAGTTATTTTTCTAGAATTCAATTTCTTTTTACTGTATTTGAATCTTTATGTCATTGACTGCATTATATGGGTTTAACAGGAAACTACAGTTGATTTTTAGTGACTGGAATGTTCAAGTGACCCATCAAAATTGTTCAAATTAAAGGACTGTTGAAATAAAGGAGGTTCTAACACATTCAAAAAATGATAAATACTGTAAATTCAGAAATCATTGTGATGTTTTTATAATTGAGAATAATTCGACAGGATTTTCTACTTATGTTGTGTTACACATTACGAAAAGTCGCAAAAATAAAACTCGCATTATTGTTCCCATTCGAACATTTGCAATAATAAATGCATGCAATAATTTCTGAATTTACAGTAGACTGAAACAGAATGGTGTTCAAGCTTTTTAAGTTTTAGTGACAGAAGTTTTGTATCCTGTCTGTGCAAATTAAGGATCTTGGTTAGACCATGGTCATGCTGCAAGCCATAAATGGGAAACATCATTAACATTGTAAAGAAAAACATTTTGTTCGATGAACTGGCATTTTTAACATTTTGTTGGAGGAAACTGGCATTTTTGGTTATAATATTGGCTTTACAAACATTAATACACAAAATTTATTAAGTGTCAAACACAAAGAAATGATAAAAAACAGGTTTATTTTTCACATTTGTGTAAAAATTGTTAGGAACTAAATAGCTTTGTATTGTGAATGTACAGCTCAATGAGGTATCTCCACTTTTGGACCGACAAAAAGAAACAAAATACAAACATAGTACGCACAACATTACACTGAAAACTAAAGCTAGAGTAACAAGAAACCTACACAACCAGGGTGAGTTCAGGTGCTCCGGAAGGGTTAGCAACTCCTGCTCCACTAGTGGCACCAGTCGTGTTACTCAGTAGAAAAGTAAATGTATAGTCGCAATACAAATTACATTGAATTTCTCACTAGAAGATCACATTGTGAAAGAAATCATTTTTTAAAGAAAGAAAATTAAAACTAACTGTTTATTTTTTAATTTACAGGGAATTAGCAATAGATTTATTACAGTTGATACCAGATAACAGTTTACTGTTAGCCAAATGTTGTTCACGATATGCTGCTAGTAAGGATGAGATTGACAGCCTTCATAAAAGGGTAAAAAATATTCATAACAAAGTCAATCACAAGAGAGATTTTGAGCAGACCATTTAAAAATTTTTATTTCTTGTATTAAGTCATAAAATAGAAGCTTCAGTTCAACATTTGTTCCAAATTAATAGGAATTAAATAAAATTCTGAACTACAAGGACAGGGACATGATATTGCAGATTGAACTTGACAATACATAAGTTTACCGATTATTTGGTGCAAATAAATTCAGTAAAAAATCTTTACTTCAATTTTTTTGTGTTTGTTATTTATGGACTTAGGAACATACCATTCAAAGTCTACCATTACATTACCAGTTTTCACTGCATTTGAATAATTGGAACAGTGTGCACAATATACAGGCATGTTCAAAAAGTCACAGAATTTTAATTATATTTAAAAGAAAAAATTTGGAACATATATAAAGACATGATCCACAACTTGAACAAGCCTACAACAAATATTCAAAAGCTATCTGTGGGTAAAGCCGTCCTCTTGATTCACTTTCATCAGAAACCCTAAGGGGCCAAAAAAAGAGGACCAGTTCATACCCATGAATCTCCATTACACCCATGGACCAAATGAAAAATACATCTCGTGACACAATGAATGCCGGCAAGCCAAACTCAAGGACAACAACCAAGGAACCTAAAAAATTAGACCTTTTTGATCTTCAAACACATAAATGAATGTTTTTCAGTGTGATTTGAGTTCATGCAACAAACACAGATTTGAATTAATTGATACTTTGTAAGAACTGGTCCTGTGTCAGAAGAATATAAACATGATTTTTGTTTCATTATTTTAGGCAGGTCTTCCATCCACAGAGGAGTGTTTAATTGAAGCAGAAAAGTTGAAGAATTTGTTAAATCCTTTTGAATGTGCCAAATATTACCTGTTATCTCCTAGTCCTGAACTTGGTCTTGATATAGGCTTAAAGGATGTCAAAAGTAAGTTTTTATTGTAAAGCGCTGAGTTGGTCTAAATTTAGAGTTGCAGGATGTCAAAAGTTAGATTTTTATATCCCATTTCCAAGATTGGTTTGGATATTGGCTTACAGAATGTCAAATTTAAATTTATCACATAGTCCTAGGCTTTATATAAAAACAGTCGTATCAGAGGAATGTTAAAGCAGAAGTCTTTGTCATACTGTAAAACATGGACTGTTTTACTGTAGCATCTTTAAGTTCAGTGTAGAAGATCAATGTGAGAGATCAAAAGTGCCTAGTCCAAAGAGACAAGACAAATCTGAAACAAACCAAAAAATAAAACGAAAACAAAAGGAACAAATGCTTTGAATCCACAAACTCCCTTACAAAACAGAAGTGGGATCAGGTGCTCTTGAATTGTAAGCATCCCCTGTCTTGTGCGCAACACTCATCATGGAATCCTTAAACTCTAATCCGGGTTAACAGCAATCTGAGAAGTGGTCAATTATTGTTGTTTTACCAGTAACAGGTCCATAACCTGTTGAGATACAGTGATACCATATGGATCAACCAATTCATGATGGTGACCATAGAATTTTAGGAGGGACAATTTCAATTTTGATTAGATGCATCCTTGTTGTAGTAATTATGTGACAACAACAAAGCTCTTTTCAGCAAATCCTGTTACTTGGAAATGGTACAAGAGTATCGAATCAACTGCAAAACATAAAACCCGTAGGCAGGGAAGCAGGAATATTGCCACATAAATATGGGAAGTTTACAATAGGAAAGTTGAAGTCATCCTATTTGTCGTAAATCTTAGAAACAAGATTTTCCTCTTGGTCAATTTTGAGGAATAAGTCTCCTTAATTTCTAGTTCGCTTGGATATATATTTGGCGGAGATGTTCTTTGAACATGAAATTATTCAATAACAAAACATCATCGATGTAGGGAAAAGTAAAATTAAACTATCTGGCCAGTTCCTTTTTTTAATTCTTCAGGAGTCCCTGAATGAATTCTGCTTTGTGCGAGTACAAAAACAAGTCGGCTAGTAGGGGCGCACAATTTGTGCCCATTGGAATGCCAGCAGTAGGTTGAAAAACTCACCCACCAAATTCTACAAAAATGTTGTCAATTAGAATGTCCAGCATTTTGAGAATATCACCTTCACTTGGAAAAAGTACACGCCACAAAAGCCAGACTTTGAATAGAGTCTATAACTCATCCAAAATATTAAAAGCATTTTTTGTATTTTTCTATCTCTTATGCTATTTTCACAGCTCTTGACATGTTGTTAAAAAAAGTGATTATCAACACCTTGTGCAGTTTGTTGGACAATTATGGACAACATTACAAGTCCTTGCTTGTTTTCAAACATTATTCAACTAAAAAATGGTTAAATCAGCACATTGAAATTAGAGAAATGAAATCTCACATTATTAAATCATTGATAATTGTATTTTCTACAGTCTCAATGGTTAAACCTTCAAATTTCTCCACAAGGCTGGAAATTTGAGTGTTTAGCTACCTCCATTGTAGAAAATATGATTTTTAATGGCTAACAATGAGAGATTCTTAATATAATGTGCGCCAAATCACATCATTTATAAATTTAACATATTTTTCTGAAGTTCAGTCATTGTTGTTATAAATGTATGCAATCATTTCTGAATTAACATGAAATATTTTATTACAGAGAAGTTATCATCAGGTCACTGGGATATTGATGAAGTATTCTCAATATTACAACTGATCTCATCAATACGATCAGATAAACTGGAACACCAGACTGAGTAAGTGTTTAAGTATGAGATTAGGTCAGTTTTAACATGAACTCTTTATCCGAGGTCACTCTTATTTTGTATGCAGTTGTATCAGCATGTATACTTTTTGTTTCCATGGAGATAACTAACCTCTGACCTCACAGTTATGATCCACTGACTTTGAAAATTTCATGTTTAGGTCAGTTTCTCAGAAATCCCTTATGATAGGTGAATGATAACGGGTATGCGGTTGTATAAGTAACGTCTCATCTTGTTTCCATGGAGATTATGAACCCCCTAACCCCACAGTTATGGTCCACTGACTTTGAAAATTTCATATTAAAGTTTGTTATTATGTCAGTTTCTCAGGAACTGCTTATGGTATGTGAATGATATTGGGTATGCAGATGTAAAAGTAATGTCTCATCTCGTTTCAATGGAGATTTTGAACCGTCATGGTCCACTGACTTTGAAAATTTCATGTTAAAGTTTGTTATTAGGTCAGTTTCTCAGGAACTGCTTATGGTATATGAATGATATTGGGTATGCAGATGTAAAAATAATGTCTCATCTTATTTCCATGGAGATTATTAACCCCTGACCACACAGTCATGATCCACTGACTTTGAAAATTTCATGTTAAAGTTTGTGATTAGGTCAGTTTCTCAGGAACTGTCTATTGTAGGTGAATATTAGGTATGCAGATGTAGAAGTAAGATCTCATCTTGTTTCCATGAAAATTATTAACCAAACAGTCATGGTCCACCAAATTTGAAAATTCCATGTTAAACTTTGTATAAGGTCTTTTTTTATTCCTATTTTCTGTATTAGAAGGGATTCAAATGTAAATAACCTCAAAGTCTGTAAGTAAGTTCAATGATTGTTATTTCATCTTTTTTTTTTAATTATTAAATTTTTCTCTGAAAGGTATGTCCAAGTTTTTGATTTTTGTGTTGCCTGGGACAAAGTGTTGTGAAGGAGACACACAGAGATACTGTTTCCATACTGTATCAGTACATACTGTTTTTACCCACAATTTGATGGCTCACACCCTCAGTGAGCTAACACTTTAAGTGGTGCCCCATTCCTTCTATCAAGCTGCAGAAGCAGGCAAGAAATATACTGTGTCCACATTTACTAAAAAATTTTGAAAATGATTTCTAAGGAAAAATGCAACAAGAGTTACTTCAGCATTTTTAGTAGCATTTAATACTTTGTATTTAAAAGGGGTCAAAGGTTAAAAAGAAAATGTGATTTTTCAGATGACAAATTTTCATGTTTTAAAGAGAGCTCCAGTAGTATGTCAATAAAGTTTTCTTTCTCTTATCGTTTCTGAGATAAATGGGGTCAAAATGGGCCAAAAAGACAATTTTGCATATGAAAATTTGTTTATGTTGATGGCTTTTTTATACAACCACAAAAGTTTTACGGTTGTATTATGTTGTGGGCATGTGGTCTGAGTGTTGGCTTCATCGTCTGTAGATTGTAAGGTTTCTATTCAATACCTTTGGTTCTATTTTCTTTTATCCATTTGAAATTTCAACACAGTGATACCCAATATAAAATACAGAAACAGATTTTTACATGCGTCACCAATGGCGGAAGCAGGTCTTGGAGTCGGGTCACTCTGTCCGTCCGTCTGTCCATCTGTCCGTCCCAATAAGCTTGTCATCACAACTCCTCTGAAACTACTGATCCGATTTTCACGAAACTTGGTATGTAGATAGGACATCATATGTAGTTGTGCATATCGCCAGGAAGTTTTGATCCCCTGATTTTTATGGGAGTTATGGCCCTTGAAACTTAGAAAATACTCAGAAATGACCTTGTCAGCGCAACTCCTCTGAAACTACTTATCCGTTATTCATGAAACTTGGTATGTGGATAGGACATCATATGTAGTTTTGCATATCGCCAGGAAATTTTGATCCCCGCATTTTTGTGGGAGTTATGGCCCTTGAAACTTAGAAAATACTCATAAAAGACCTTGTCAGCGCAACTCCTCTGAAACTACTTATCTGATTTTCATGAAACTTGGTATGTGGATAGGACATCATATGTAGTTTTGTATATCGCCAGAAAATTTTGATCCCCTCATTTTTGTGGGAGTTATGTCCCTTGAAACTTAGAAAATACTTATAAACGACCTTGTCATCGCAACTCCTCTGAAACTACTCAACCAAATTCAAGGAAACTTGGTTTACAGTAAGAACATCATATGTAGTTGTGCATATTAGCAAGGAATATTGATCCTCTAAATTTTACGGAAGTAATGCGAGGGACGCAGGGTCTCCTTTGTTTAAATTCTACTGATCCAGATAGTTTAAATATAAGGTCAAAAATTAATTATTACATGCATATTAAATTTATTTTAATAGGAAAATGTGATACCCAAGCCTTGTGGGAGTTGATCAGTTCTCATCAAGAAAAGACCAATGAAAGTGGTCAAGATTTTCAGAGCTGTTACTCACAAATATGGAAGGTATGTTCCATGGGTAAACTTTTCACTAAAAATTTACAGAGACTTTGTATTAAGTTATCACCTTTTGCTAAAAAAATGTTGAAAAATGGCCATAAGGCACAGTGTTACGTCCATTTGAAATATATCTTGTTCTTCAGTTTTAAGTTACTTTCCCCGTATAGGTGGGGCATTACATGTAACAGAAATAATTTGATTATTAGTTGAAAGATTGATAATATTGTGAAGGTTGTATTCAGATCTGCCATGCACTGACATTTGTTTTCCGAAATGGACCGATTCAGAAATTCAACTCGTCCTATTAAAACACAATGCCCAGTCTCAGCATCCTTGTAAATGATGTCTTGACCAATATAAATCAACCAGAACAATGACGTTCCAAGAATTCCGTTGCATTTCTGTAACGGTTCATTAAAGTTTTAATAGCATGAATTTTTCATCACAATTTTATATTTTTGAAAGAAATGATTAGATATTTAGTCTAATGATCTATATTGATTCATTTTATTGTTGGAAGTACTATTCAGTCTTCTGGGACAACCACTTCTTGTTTGCTTTGACCTTGCATTAACTATTAAAATTAGGTCTCATTTATACTTCAAAAGCAATCATCGCGCCACAGTCACGAGACTGGCGCATTACAGTCACCAGACATTGGGCGAAGATTGCTAAGTGTTTATTCTTAAGATGTTTTACATGAACTTTCAATCTTAGCGATCAGCAGTTATGAATGAGGGCTCATATACATGTACTTCATCATGCGGTCGTCGCACAACATCTCACGACTACAGCATGATGGCACGACGATGGATAAATGAGCCCTTATTCATAACTTTGCTGATCCTTGTCAGTGTCCTAACATTAGCCTCTTCTGTTGTATATGAACCTTATCTAATCAATATATTTTTCAGGAGATGCTTGGTATTGATGCAAAATTGGATGCAAATTTTATACTGAGTGGTGGGGATTCAGTGAAAGCACTGCAGTTAGCCAATCAAATTCAAGGTCATTTTGGTGTGGAGTTGCCTTGGTTACTTGATTTTATATTACACAAAAGCTTTCTTGACATAATGACAGCTGTCGAAAAAATCCTGGAGAAGGAACAAACAAATTCAGACCATTTGGAGAAAAATTCTGGTTTAAATGAATATGAAAAGGGATTTCAAGACATAAGTCAAGACAAAAACCATGACAACCTGTTTAGGAAAAGAAATTTTCATGCAGAAGAACAGTATCCAGAAACACCAGAGGAACCAAAGAAAAAAAAGTTGAAAGTAGAAACAACTTTTCAGCCATCCATCCCCATTATGTGTTCATTAAAATCTGTATCTAGATGTAACAAGTGTTCTGATTGGATTATTCATACTGACGAGACTGTGTCAGACTTTAGATACAAATTAAATCTTGATGTTGATTGGACAAAAAATATGATTGTAGATGTTCAAAATTTGAATGAAAATGGTGCTTTTGAATCAGTTACGGATAACGCTCTTTTTGAATTTTCACAAAATTTAGAAACGTTTGAGTTATCTGTGAATGAAAGATGGATGTATAATACAGGGAAATGTGTAGATGCTTCACCTCTCATAGCCTCCTTAAGGTAAATACACATTACATACACAGGTTGTTAGTAAAAGGTTTTGTATCAGGTCAAGCCTGTTCCATAAACTAGTATTACTACAGGTCTGATCAGTGACAGGTAGTGATGCAGCAAGTTTATGTAATAGGCAATACCTGATACAAAAAACTTTAACAAATGCATCTGAGTGAAAAATGTTTATCTAACATTTCACTTTAATTGAAGCAACAAAGTATGTGTACAATGGACCGTTTCAGAAATGCAACTGAATTCTGGGAACGTCATTGTTCTGGTTTATTTTCATTGGTCAAGATGTCATTTACGAGGATGCTAAGATTGCCAAATGCGTTATACGAGAACAAAATTTGAATTTCTGAATCGGTCTATTGACTCATCTTTTTGACAACATTGTTTATGTTTTACATGGTTACTTCAATGTATGCATCACCCTGAAAATAATTAAAGCGGGAAAATGCACACAGAAACATGAGAATGGTGCAGCACTGTTGTATCAACCTAGGTTTGGATACAAAATTTTGTAGTGGACAGGTTGTGCAGATAATTAAAACAACATGTTGTACCAGCCTTGAAAAGGTATTTACCATTCCAAAGCCAAACACAATTGATAATATACCTGGTTCTCTTAAGCTAAGACATCAGTCAAAATAAGTGTAAAATAGCAGTAATAGCCAAGAAAACAAGGTATTTTGCAAATGCCAAACATGAAATGTATCTCCAGCTTGTTGCAAAAATGTAACAAATTATCGACTTAAATTAGTTATGATGTAAATTTTTGACTCACTTTTGATAATAAAGTTTTGTTCACAGTATGTCTTATTTCATTTCAATAAAGACAACATTAATGAAAGGTCTTGTTTTTTTAGTGACTTAACAACCTTAGGAATCCTTATATAAAAATAGGAGATGTGGCATGATTGTCCATGAGACAGCCGCCCACCAAGTGACAGTTGAATTTTAACTTCTAATTTTTCATATAGAAATACAACAGAAGTGACCGCCAGTGAACTTTGTTCTCTGAGGTTACTGTTACCAGCATTCTAGGATGAATAAAGATTGCGTGAAAAATTAAATCAAAATGTTGAAAATGAAATAGACCTCTGTGTAAAGATGTGTCTGGTAAAAATTGACCAAACAAGACCAATACATATATTTTGAAAATATAATTGTCCATTTCAGGGATGGCAGAATGGTTGTTTACATAGGATCACATTCCCACAAATTTTCTGCCATTTTGTTTGATACTGGCCAGTTGCTATGGGAGACCACTCTTGGAGATAGAATTGAGTCATCAGCTTGTATGACTTTGTGTGGAAATTATATTGTGGTTGGTATGTATTGACACTGTGGGATGGCAGGAAGATGGGATTTCATAAAATTTTGTTGATATACATTTTCATTTCTGAATGTCAGGATCTTTCTCTCAATTTTTTTTTAATTTCAAGGTCTGTGTGAAGTGTTTTGCAAATTTGTAAAAAAAAAAAAAATCCCATGGTAAATCATTTTTACTAAATAGTGTTTAATAAGTTCTGTTCCCAAGATAGAATTATGTTGACAGGCATTGTCAAAAATGAAGTTCTGACAGTACCCATGCGTTTCAGAGATTGTCTTGTCTTGAACTCTCTATGATGTCAGATGCTAGATTTTTCATTTTGTATACATGTAATTTGATATGATATTAAGAATAATTATACTACCGGTAAATTATTATTATACAACTTACTTATTTTCAGGTTGCTATGACTACAATTTATATGCATTAGATAGTGTGACAGGAAACATCTGGTGGAAATATAAAACTGGTGGAGAGGTCAAAAGTTCACCAGTGGTTGATCCTCTTACATCATTGTTTGTATTTGGGTCGCATGATCATTGTGTGCATGCAGCAGATATCAAGGTTGGTTTAATTTCACATAAGGTTAAGTTTTAGATGTCAGTGACAATTAATAAATCACAATAAGGACAAATGTAATGACTACTCATCAGCATGATCATGTCATGGATGAACGCCTTCCCATCACCTAGCATAGAGCATGTCACGGAAGAATACCCAACCGTCACTGAGTAGAGCATGTCACGGAAGAATGCACACTCATCACTGAGTATAGAGCATGTCACAGAAGAATGCCCACCATTGTTAAATAAGCATAGAATATGACATTAAAGAAATTTTCCTGAATTATACTTGAAGATATAACTGTATATGGATGTAAAACAACTTCATTTATTACAGAATAAAACTTGTGCATGGTGTACAGACTTAGAGAGTGGCAGTGTGTTTGCATCACCTTGTGTTTGTGTACAGCCACACCTAATTGTTTGTGCCACACTTGGAGGAATTATGGCTGCATTGAATGGGGTAATAAAATTATGTTAAGTTATATATATTTAAAGGTGGTCCTCTTATGCACAGAATTTGTTTTTCTATGGCAATAAGATGTTATGGTCTTAGTATGATGCTGTGTTTAATATTTTTTCTAGCAGTGACCAGGTTGGTTGCCATGCAAATGTGCTGTTGGTATACAGTCACTTTACTCAGAGTATGAAAATATTTTATCTTTTTACATTCATCATTAAGCTTTTGAAATTAGGTCACAACCAGTTGTGTCCTGCCTTTAATGTCCACAGTACTTTCAAGGTGAATTTTAATAGCTAACACTGGTTGAATTATCACAATTACATCATGGATTTTTATTTGAGGAGAGTTATTGTGAGATTTCAAAAAGGGCAAATGAAAGAAGAAAATTATTTTGTATTTATATCTGTATGTAGTTAAAAACATAAAACATTTTGTTAGAAAGTTTTTTATTATATCTTTTTAATAAATACAATATTTTCTTTAAAAAAATATTTGATTAAGAAAGACTTAGAATAAAGGGAGGTAATAAGAAAATTAAATCAAATCGCTGAAATCACAGGGACAATCTCAAAATCCCACCAATTGAAAAAACTAAATGTTAAATGACAGACAAAATGCACAAATGTCAGAAAAAATAAACAATGAAGGTGAAATTAAAAAAAAATGACAAGAAGACAATCCATTGGTCACCAGTCCTGACTTGGGACAGGTGCATGCATCATGTGATAGGGTTACACTAGTTTTGTTGGTTCCAAACTCAAAAAAATTAAAATATTGATTGACTGCTTAACATCAAGCAGGCAATATTTCAGCCATATTCAGAATGGGAACATGTTAGCAAACAATAAATCAATATGTAGTCTGTGAGTAGGAAGGCATATAAGAGAGGGACCTTTAAGACTTCCATTGGAAAAATTATTGGTTGGATAAAGGAGCAAATTTAGCCTGGTAAAGGGCTGCCTACTAACCACACAATATGAATTGTTTCAAGGGGTCTTTAACATGCTTAAAACATTGCATTTTTTAAACATGGAGCATCTTTAACATCTCTGTCGGACATACAGTGAATTAATATATCCCCCACAACTAGGGACACCCTTTTAGAGGACTAGTGACTCCAGGACGGAGATACCTAGGAAAAAGAAATAACACATTCAACAAAGATAACACAGTCTATTAGATGTTTTTATCTTTTGAAAACTAACCAGGCAACAATACAGAAATAAAAACAGAAGATCCAATCGCATGGAGTCTTAATATTTGAAAATATGTTAATTCCAACATGGATACCGTAATTTTTTGGGCGACTCTCAGGCATGTTATCTTTTGAAAAGGTATTTGGCAACCATACTCTTATGGCATTTTAATGTCTATGGTTTGACCCAACCAGGAATTGAACCCACGACCTTATGCACTCAAGGCTGACCATTAGACTTCTGAGGCCGTCCGAATGAAATTGAAACATACTAATAACTCAGTGACCTTTAAGAGTAGTCTAAATATTAAAACCAAATATATGTGTTAGGAAGGTGTTATATATTTTTCATAGGAAAAGGTTACAAAGATTTGGCCAAATGAAATGCCTATGATAATTCTTATTTTTCAGAAAACTGGTACCCTGCTATGGAAATACAACTGTTTTAAACCAGTCTTCTCAACACCTGTTCTGACAAATGGTGGTGTTTGTTTTGGTTGTGTTGATGGAAATGTTTACCATTTGAACTTTGAAGGTCATTTAGTAAGTTGACTTCGACATTAAAAAACTGGCCTCTAGTTTCTATAGACGAGAAAGAATAGGATTTCTTTTCTTCAAATAAAATTTTCACATTTCTCCATGGGTGAGAAAAAGTGATATAAAAAAAGCTTAAAGAAAAACATCATAATTATGCCCCCGCCTTTAGGCGTCGGGGGCATTAAGTTTTACCCCTGTACGTACGTACGTACGTCCGTCAATTTTCGT